>JAUCNO010000460.1:3259730-3284876 GCA_032353835.1 Enteromius viviparus
CTGAACACTTCATAAACACCTCACCCTCACTACTGGAACTTCAACACTATGCACTCCATACTGTACATAAATACCATGTTTTGCACAATACAACCTCTGTATAATGTATATATCTTATTTTATTGTTTAATTAGTGATATCTTACTTTATTGTTTACTTTATTTAAATTTAGTACCGTTCAGTAAAGTATATACCTTTATATATCGTACATATATTTATATTTATTACTTATTACAGACTAGCCATTTGTATATTTTGCTTGTTTTTACGTTATTGTATTTTTGCACAACTCTGTTGCTTGAGAAGCTCGCACACAAGAATTTCACTCACATGTACTGTACCAGTGTACCTGCACATATGATGTGACAATAAAAGTGAAACTTGAAACAAATGTTACTTAGAGGATTCATTTCTATGTTCAGATCAAAAGTATCTAAAAATGTTCTGTACATATAAATTCTTCTAGTTCTAATCTGTGTGTAATTTCTATTTGCATTTTCTGTTTATTCAATTTTATCATGCAAGGTCAGCACATAAATATTGAATTTAAAATAAATATCTTTTGTATCGGAAAATAGAAATATATCTACAAAACTGCAGCTTAAACTATTAAACGCATGAATATGCATACGTTCTGCTTCTTTCAATGCAGCACAGCCGCTTCAAATATTTATTAACATTTCAAATATTGATCTGAACATTTCACACGACACGTGCTAACAGCACTGCGCTCGAGAGAAAACCATCGCTACACCCAACACATTCTCACGAGCAATTCGTACATATTAGTACGAGGTGCCAAATTTGTGCCAATTCGTACTAATTTGTACGACCTCACTTGTACGATTTCGTACGATTTGTCTAACACCACGTGATGGGTAGGTTTCGGGGCGGGGTTGTGTTTAGGTCATTCGTCCAAATTCATACGAATTGCCCTCTTGTAAGATATGTACGATTTAGAATAAATCGTATGAATTCGTACGAGTGAGGTCGTACGAGTGAGATCTTACTAATTCGTACGAATTAGCCATCTCGTAAAAAATTTACTAATTGCCGTGAGATCAGGTTGCTACACCTGAAATACCTTTGAAACTTTTTGTTTCAATCTTTCACCCAGAACATGATGCTTTCCTAGGTATGTCCATGACTTTCTGATTCCACACAAGCAGCATCGTCCGGGCTAAATATTTGATTCCATCAGCACAGATTAGAGCAGAAAGTAGGTCAGATCTCTGTGATCCTTCTCCAACTGATATGAAGCAGAAAATCACAACGTCTCTAGTCATGAGGAACGCCACTGTTCATTACAGCACTAATAACAACCGCTCGTATTCTCATTTAGTCTTTTTTTATTTTACAAGCACAACTTAAAAAGAGGAAAATTTGAGGAATAAATCTGACCTATATGAAGTAGTTCTTAGTAATTTTGCCTTGACAACAATAAGGTTCAATATTTGATTGCAAATGTGTCTTTGATATGTGCTTTGGTGTTTTTAACATGTAACATGGCTCCGGAGCACTGGGCCGATTAAAGCACCTCTGCTAATTGGATTTAATGAATGATTTAACACAGCACAGCCTGATCAAATCTAACTGCCTCTGTCCCGGCCGTTTACTCGCGGGTCAGCGCTTTGTAATGGGAACACGTCTCGAGACACGGACAAAGCTTCTTAACAGCCCCAATCTGAACTTCTGCTTACTTTGCCTCCAAACTGCTGATCAGACTTATCTCTCTGTCTGTTGCTCTTATGCATGGAGATTAATCAGTTCATAATGTTGTACTATTGTTTTTTACTGTAATGAACAATTAAATGAGCTGAAACTGGAAATAATAATCATTATTATTTTGAAAATGTATTAAAGGGGAACCCATACTGCTAATCATATTTATGCACAATTACAGTACTGATTAACTAATTATGTTCTTATCATTAAGATATATTTTGGAATTGAATTACATTTTACTATGAAAAAAATAAACGTTTGTAAACATGACATATGTGTACTGTACTGTGTATGTTTATTATGTGTGTGTGTGTGTGTGTGTGGACATATTATTTACACAAAAACATATTTTTGGATATGATAAATTGTGATTAATCGTTGCCCAGCACAAATGTTATTATTATTGACAAATGTATTTACATGTACTTTATCAGTCGAATGTTTGGAAACAGTAAGATTTGTAATATGTTTAAAAGATGTTTCTTATGTTCATCTAGGCTGCATTTATTTGATTAAAATACAGGAAAAAACAAATATTGTGAAATATTTTCATCATTTAAAATAATAGGTTTCGATTTTAATCTGCTGTAATATATAATTTATTTCTGTGATGATTTTTGATAAATAAAAAGCTACAAAGAACAGCATTTATTAAAAATATCAACCTTTTCTAGCAATATAAGTCTTTGCCATCACTTATAAATTTAAGTTTAAATTTTTTCAAATAAAAAAATTACTGACCCCAAACTATTGAATGGTGGTGTGTGTTGTTAGAAATCATTTATATTTAAATTAAATGCTCTTCTTTTTAACGTTTTATTCATTCAATAATCCTAATATATATATCACAGGTTTCATTAAAGATATTAGGCAGCACAGTTTCCAGCACTAATAATAATCAGCATATTAGAATGATTTCTGAGGGTTCATATAACACTGAAGACTGAAGTAATGATGCAAAAAATTCAGGAATAAATTAGTTTTTAATGTATATTAATATAGAAACCCATTATTTTAAATAATTAATTAATGAAAACATAAGATACATTAAAAAAAATTTAAATACATTTTGACTGGTAGTATATATATATATACACACATATATATATACACACACACACACACACACACACATATTTGTTTTTTCCTATTTAAATTTATTTCAAGTAAAAAATGTGTTTTAATACTATAATAACTGGTTAATAACAATATGATATAAGTATAACATTTTTAATTAAACTAAATAAGCAAATACTTAAATTAAACATAGTAATATATATTATTACTTGGGGTTTTTAATTACTTTTTTTACTCATTAATAATTATAGTAATATTATAATGATTCTAATTAGTAATTGAATTATTATTATTGCAACTATTTGACAACTATAATAATAATTTGTTTGTACAATGCTATGTAATTTATACTTGAATTAAATTTAAAATAAATACAATAATAATCAATAAATGATCACTATATATTTTTTTTTTTAAGTTGCCAGCCACGCCAGCATTTTTAATATTTTGTTGTATGAATATTGGAACATGAAATAGTTAAATGAAAGAACAGAGTCTTCCTTGAAAAACAAAAAATACAAAAAAATGTATACAAAAACAAAAACTTGTCTATAAGTACATATAATGCATCAGTTTAACGCATAACGCAGTTTATGTATTATAGCTTCATGCATTTTTTTGTAATCAGCACTTTTCAGATTTCAGAAAAATAAATGTTTAAAAAATTGTATATGTACAATCGCTGTTTCAAAACGCTGCCGTGCTTCGGATTCGTAATGGGTAAAATTATCATGGGTAACTCTAGAAGAGGTAACAATTTTCAATATCAACTACGACTTTTCATTCAATAAACGCTTAATTGGCTGCTTATTAATAGTTAGTGCGGTAGTTGTTAAGTTTAGGTATTGGGTAGGATTAGGGATGTAGAATAGGGTCAGATTAAGGCATTAATATGTGATTAATCAGCACTAATAAATGGCTAATGTTCTAGTAAAATGCATGCTAATAAGTAACTACTAGGTGTAACCGTAAAATAAAGTGTTACCATACTGTTTTATCCAGTCCTTAACATGTTAGTCTGTGGTTGAGCATGTTTTGTTTGCTGGTCTCCAGTCTCTCTCTCCCTCTCTCTCTCTCTGTCTCTGTCGTGGTTCAGCAGCAGGGCAGTAGGTCATGTCATGCATTTGATTTTCACACAGTTTCTCCACTCAGTGCCACATCATGTTAATCAGGGTTAACAATCGAGGTTCCTTGCTAAGCAGGGGACCCGGCGGCTCAGCGTGGCCCTGCGCGGGTGACACAGATGGGGAGATAATCCCGACACCTGCGGGAGGATGGGGCCTCGGGGGCCGTCAGAGCAGAGCAGGGCTGTACGGACACTAAACCAACGCGAATGCACCGGGGGCAGCAGAAGAACTTCATTCTTCAGACAAACCGGTTTTGTTTTGGGTTTTTATGGAGTGGACTAATGAACGCGATTTAGCCGTCCCTCCACTTTTGTAAACACTGCTGGGAAAGTGATTGGGAGATTTCCTCACTGGACACCTGTTGTTGTATCATTTAAACCGATTAAAAGAGACAAAAGTAGAGAAGAACAAATCACTTATTCTAAGGACGTGTCCCATAATCAAGAGAACAAGCTTATGCTCCATTTTGAAAGATTGTAACATCTCATTAGACGTCTGCAGAAACAATTCAGAGTATTGTCTTGTTTGATTTTCTCTTTTAAATGATGTAGAAGTCACTTTGTCCATTACAGTAACTACTGCGATAATTGAGACAGAATCTTTCTTTTGTTTTTACGTGTATGACGCTAATACAGAGACTAATGCAGTTCCAAACCACTTTTATTTTCTTTTGTGTAACAATAACATACAGATTTAATGATCTAGTAGTCATTTTTCTCTTCAGTAAATCAGTATTTTAATTTGTGCAACAATATTTCACACAACAAAAAAAAACGGTAAAAAAAAAACGGTACGCATTTCACAAGGTAGTTAACTCATACAATTTTGTATCATTTCAGTGAGGGGTAGGTTTAGGATGATCCATTGTACAAATTCCTACAAATTAGCCAACTCATAAAATACCTATGATTTTTCATCATGCAAATTTCTACAAATTTGTTCGAATTAGCCACCTTGTAAAAGATGCATTATTTTTCAAAAATCCTACCAATTTGTATAAGTGCAATTTGTACAATTTGGGTCAAATTATACATTTTGCAGGGAAGCAAGTTTGTAGGATTTTTGAAAAATAATGCATCTTTTACAAGGAGGCTAATTCGAACAAATTTGTAGAAATTTGCATGATAAAAAATCATAGGTATGAGTAGGTTTATGAGTTGGCTAATTTGTAGGAATTTGTACAATGGATCATCCTGTAAAATCATACAATGGATCATCCTGCAAAAAATGTATAATTTGACCCAAATTGTACAAATTCGTACAACTATTTGTTGTTGTTGTTTTTTAATGTGTGCGGCGCTAATGGAAGAACTAATGCAGTTCCAGTTTTTTTTTGTATAACGATAAACATACAAATGTAATGATCTATTAGTCATTTTTCTTTGTGATGACTATTGCGGTATTTGATACAGTATCTCATGACCAATTTGTATGCATTTTACAAGGTACTAACTTGTACAATTTTGTATGCTTTTTGTGAGGGGTGGGGTTAGGGTGATCCTTCGTACAAATTTTTATAACTTTGCCAACTTAAAATATATCTGTTTTTGACAAATCATGCAAATTTTAGCAAATACAAATTTGTACGGAGACTAATGTAGTTCCAAACCTGGATTATTTTCATTTGTGTATCGATAAATATAAAAATCTAACAATTAGTCTTTTTTTTTTTTTTCGATGACTATTGCGGTATATTTTTTTTAATTTGTGCAATGCTTTCTCAAACCAGTTCCATATTTTATGAGGTTTCTTACTAATTTGCCACCTATCAAAATACATACAATCTTTGCACAAATCATAGTGTAATTAATTAGGCACAAATTATTGTGAGATTCTGAGGTTGATTTGTATAAGAAAGAGGGTAGATTTCTTTTTTACATCTGCAGCAATAACGCAGAGTAATGTTGTTCTAAACCCATCCAAAAATGTAAGTATTAATAATATTTCAATTCGCAATAACTGTTGCGATATTTAAATATTTTCTGCAACCATTTTTTCTCTAATGCACAGAGTAATGTTGTCCCAAACCAGTGTGATTATTTTCTTTGAAACACAAAAGAAAAAAAACAATCTGAATAATGCAACTGATGTTTAATTTTTCAATAACTATCACAATATATGTACGTGTTTACAAATGTGTTTTACATTTTAATTGTACTCATATTCTCTCCTTTTGTAAAACACAAATGGTACATTTTAATATATTTATCATGTATATTATTTTCATATATTTTTTCTTCAACGTGTGGCACTAATGCAGAGACTGTTGCAATTCTACACCTGTCTGCTATGCCTTTACTTTACTACACCTGTCTGCTACACCTTCCACAGACGATATACATAAATCTGTTTAGACCACTTAACATTTGTCATTTTTAGCAGAATGTGAAGAGACTTACAACCAGAATTGCAGCAAATCAATTTTGACAAAAAATTTGTCATTTCCCTTCAGAAGATTTAAATACAATATAAAAGTTATGATACACTTCTGATACTTTAACAATGCTTTTGTGTCAGTAAATCATTCAAAACATCTCCAATTGGCCTCTGAAGTATAAAAAAGTGTGAATAAATGATGACAAAATCTTTGATTATGTGATCAAATCCATTAAGATTATTCGAACTACAATACACTTATACAATCAAGAACGTGAACAATTCACAAAAAATACAGCGCACTAAACCTAACGAAAATACATCCAAAGTCCTTCACGACACCCATGACATTCCCCCCTAACATTTTAAGACCACTCGACATTCTCTCGCAGTCCTGTTCCCTTATACAGCCCTCCGCTGGACCTTATACGCATCTCACATCCATTATCGAGGAGGATATTCAGTCCTCGATCGCACTTCAGTAAATGCCACGCTGGATTATTTAAAGGTTTTTTGAGGCAGTGACACTTCCTTGATTTACAACTCTTAAAAGCATCTTCCAACACCGCTGTATAATCTTAATATTTAATAAAGTGCCAGGAAAACGTAAAAAACGCATTTTATTTTGTTGTTTAGTGAAGCGCTGTCGGCAATGTATTTTTAAAGTCTTTAAAGTCAAAGTGGCGTTTTTTTGACATTTTAAAGTGCTTAAATTGAAAACTAAGGGCATAGCAAAACCTAAAATGGCATGACGAAGTCGCTTATGACATCCAGCCGAATTTGTCGCCCGCGCACGGGGTCAAACTTCGTTCAAATCTCGGATGATCTAACGGAAATTGGATAGCGCTCCAGTGTGTCGAATCTATAGCAAAGTACGAACCCAAACAAACCCAAATACGAACTCTCATTGGCCCTGCTAAAGAATTAAGCAAAGTTCATCTGAAGTTCACGTGTCTGCTATCGTAGATTTACACAGGCGGGATGAATTTTTTTATTTTTTTGGATTTTAGGGGCTCAACACTAGCCACAGACTGTCACATCAGCTATGACGTGACATTTTCTGAACTTCTGACCCCAGTCGGTGGGTCACAGCCCGGTCAGATCTCTCCTGCGGGCCAAGAGTCCTTTCTTTAAAACATAACAGAAATGCCTGGCTATTGCTAACACGCCGTACTTTCGTCCCCCACTTCCTTCATCTAGAAGCAGAGTTCAACGAAAGGCCACCGAATGGCTCCGCCTCCAAACAATCTCACTTGTTTACAAGGAATGTTAACGAGCACAGGCTTGAATGCTCCGCCCATCGTTAAGCAACTCACAAACGCGCGACCGTTTGATCGTATGTAAACACAGTGACCCCTGGTGTTTGGAGCTGGAACAGAACATTTTTAAAGCTGCCCATTCACTTCAGAATCTTTCATGTAAACTTATCACATATAGGCCCGGTTTCACTAATAGGGCTTAGCTTAAGCCAAGACTAGGCATTAGTTAAATTAAGATATTTAAGCAACTTTTACAAAAATGCCTTAAATTACAGGTGTGCATCTTAACACAGAACAATGACAGAGACATGCTTTAAGATATATCAGAGCAAGATATTTTCATCTGAGACAGCTCAAACATGCAATTTAGTCTGCGACTAGCTTTTTTTCTCTAAAACTGGGGGATAATGTAATTATTTTTTTTAATTTTACATTTTCTTTTATACTTCCAGGAGCTCTGTGTAAATTTACTTAATTATTTGCTAAAATTCAGCAGTAAAGTCTTCTTGAGCTTAAGTTGAATATTAATGTGTGTTACTGAAATATTCTTAAAATATTATTATTTGAATTGTGCATTCTGATATTAAAATGTATACATTGCATATAGCTCTAATTTGGACTGAAACTTTATAGTTTATCTAAAGATGCTGAGGCAAATCTGGGATGAGATTTTAATTTAAAATTGTAAAATAACAAAAAAAAAAAAAAAATTATAATAAAAATATTTTATTATCATATTATTTAATATTATATATTAATCATATTATGATTATTTAAATGGATTTGCATTTAATTTAGACTAAAGTTTTCAACATGTTTATGTACTGATTATAAATAGTTGTCAAACAAAATCTAAAAAAAATATATATATATTTTCTTTAGAATAAGTAACACTTACTCACTATTAACCATGAGTTTTCTGTAGATAAATATTAATAGTTGGTGCGGTAGTTGTTAAGTTTATGTATTGGGTAGGTTTAGGGATGTAGAATAAGCTCATAGAATAATGCATTAATAATGTGCTTATTTAATACTAATAAATGGCTAATATTCTAGTAATATGCATGATATTAAGCAACTAGTTATGAGACCCTAAAATAAAAGGTTACTGAAAATTCTTATTTTTGTAATGACAAACATCATTAATAGAACAGAAAACATAGCCTTGTATCAAAAGTAAATCATCCAGATGTAGCTTTTACAGTTTATTAAGAGACAGGGGTAAAAATAGGCTTTATGGGAAAACAACAAAATGAATAACAGTGTGCAAAAAAAAATCAAAAATAAATTCCATCAAAAAGCACCTGGATGATTGCCATTGGAACACACATCCCAATATTTTCAATTTGAAACAGGAAATGTTCAAAATAAAACTTTTCTTTTCTCGAATAAATAATAATTTTAAATGATTTAATCGCAATTTTTTTTTTAAGTAAATAAAAAAAAAAAATCGAACAGAATAGCCTGCCCATTCATCAAACGCTGCTAAATTAATTCAGAACATTTAATGATAAATAATAATAACACAACATTGCAATAAAAGACTACATACAATATTTAAACAAACATTGTCTGGCCACACATTTAAGTGAATGTTTAAATTATGCAAATCGGTAGCACAAATTATGACACAGATATGTTAAAACAAAAATCACATGTGTTTGTTTGTCATATTTTTGCTAACTGCTTTTTGCTTATTTCTGCTAAAAAAAAATTAACAAAACCATAGTAACACTTTATAGTCACGTACTTAGATTCATGTTAATTGAAGAGTATATTGTTACAAAGTAATGATGGCCGAGAAGTTTCACTAACGAATACTGCTGATGAGGAGAAACGGAGTAACAAGTTCACTGTAGATTAATAAATGCCTCAATATTTCTGTCATTCTCAATATTAACTGGATAGTTTTATGTGGGTTAATGATGCCCTCTAGTGGACAGTTTATGTTTTGCTTTATTCTGCAGTGATTTAACGAACAAGTGTAATGCAAAATAAATAATTATTATTGTATTAAGATATTAAAATAATATATTAATATATTTCTTAATATATTTACAATATATTTTATATTTAAATCATGATTAAATGCTGATATGCTTATATTTATCCAAACATAGTACATTTCTCTGTTCCTACTTATTTTAATTGGTCATAAGAGAGAAGGGAAAAAGAAAGAGACTAAATGAAAGTAACTGACATTTTGTGTGTGTGTTTTTTTTTTTTGTTTGTTTTTTTTTTTAATATATTTTATCCATTTTTAAATCATGCAGACACTATGTTTAACCATGTCATGCTTAGACAGTTCACCATTTAAAAATAATAGTTTGGCTTTATGAAATTACATAATTATTTTGTTTTGTCAAACTCTATAGTTTTCATGTTACAAGTCATCTTTGTTCAGTTTGAACTATTTTAGATAAATTAGCATATTAGAATGATTTCTGAAAGGTCTGAAAGTGACACTGAAGACTGGAGTAATGATGCTTTGTATCACAGGAATCAGCTACATTTTAAAATATTTTCACACAGAAAACAGTTATTATAAATTGAAATAATATTTCACAATATTACTTTTTTTTCCTAAATGTTCGAACGGTAGTGTAAAAATAAGAATATTAAACCACTTAATAATAATGATGATGATGATAAAACATCTTCACTATTAATGTAACACTCGTTCCCGCCTGGGAGGCCAATTGACTGGTGGAGAAAACGCCAATGAGAATTGGCCAGTGGTTTTTGAATGCCTAGCCACTCCCCCGTACATATGGGGACATAAGATGGCAATGTGCCAACCCCCATTAGCTTCCTGCTGAGGAGCCGATCACACCTGACTCCCCAGCGCAGTCCGACCTTGTTGTAGGAGGGACGTAACATCTCTGTAAACCTCCTTCAGGAAACAAGAGTTACTTACGTAAGCGGCACATTCCCTTTCAGTCAGTCACTATGACGTTTCGTCATTGACTGACGTCATGGGGTCCCTATTGAAAATGCCACAACCTGGACTGCGTCACGTAGGAAGCCCAAATGCTGATAAGGGTGGTCCAAAACTGCATGTCAGGCCAAATGGAAGCTTGAACGTAACCATCACAAAGCCCTGAGGGCCAGAGATTGGGCCCTCCAGGGGTGCCTGGATCTCCAGAAGCAGGATTTGGGGGCAGAGAACACAGGTTGTCCTGTGTGGAAGAGATCTTACTCGAGTAAGGGGAACACAGTGGGAATAAACCGTGGAACAAGATGCCAGATCCGAAGAGGGTGAAGAAAACCCTCTATTGGACATAGTTTCAGCTACTCTGCTAACTAAAACAGTGAGGCAACGGAGGAGCCAGATGTAACCTACCGGCAAAAACTGGATAAAAGTGCTTAGATACAGTGGAACGGCATCGCAAGCCAACACCCGCCCAGCCTCCTGGAAATACCTACTGTTACCCAAAACATTGGAGGATACGGGGACTATGGAAAATCGTATTAGACATCGTCCAACCCACAGCACAGCAGATGTCTGCAAGAGAGGCGCTGTGCACCAGCCCATAGGAGGAGGCGATACTCCAGTGGACTTGGAGCACATAACTTTCCTGAAGGTGAGCGTGACCAGGAGCGAAGTCCTTTTTTGAGTGGGTGGGTACCGCTGACCCCTGGGTCAGCAGCAGCAGCGGAGAAAAGCCCTCGGCCCTTCCCAGAGGTTGGGGTGTAGAAATTATGTCTGGACCGCCCAGCAGTCTAGGAGACTTTAGCGGCGGCCAGATTCGGACGGGCTATGCCCCCTCGCGGTGGCTGGCTCTACGCCCCACTGAGGTATTACCTCCTATGGAGCTGCCAGGGGCGAAGCTGGTGGGAGGTTTGAAATCCCTCAGAGGAAATGTACTTGATGACCTCTGTCTGCTGCCGAGAACTGCTGGGCACAGTCCCCGACAGTGCTGCTATGTAAGTGCATTGGCCGCGCACTGAGGAGACACAGGCGATTCGTCCAGGCAGTGGCGTTTTGCATTTTGTATTCCTGATCGTAATTCTGCGGCCTGCCAAGCCACTAACCAATGCAGCCGAGGGAGCCATTAAGGCCTGCCGAACAGGAAAGGGTAGTGGACAAAGCTAGCTTTCTAGCAAAAGAAAGTGGAGACCTAGCATGCAAAAGCCACTGACCAATTCTCATTGGCGTCGATTGGCCTCCTAGGCGGGATCCCATGACATCAGTCAATGACGTAACGTAATAGTGACTGACTGAAAGGGAACAATAAGTATTTCCAAATTTTTATCTCACAATTATACCTTTTTTATAGCAATTCTGAAAAGAAAAGTCAGAATTGTGAAACAAAGGCCCGGTTTCACAAACAGGGCTTAACTTAAGCCAGGACTAGGCATTAGTTAAATTAAGATATTTAAGCAACTTTTACAAAAATGCCTTATTAAATAATATTACAGGTGTGCATCTTAACACAGAACAATGACACTGACATATAAGATATATCAGAGCAAGATATTTTCATCTGAGACAGCTCAAACATGCTATTTAGTCTGGGACTAGCTTAAGCCTTGTCTGTGAAACTGGAAGAAAAAAGTCACAATTACCTATTTAAATTTTTATTTTGGCAGAAAGAAAGAAAGAATGGGAGACAAAATATTTTTGAGATGTAATGGGGTTATTATTATTTTTTCCAGTTGTACTTGATCTTAATGCAGCCCTGGTACTTTCGGCCGTTTTTATTCGAAGTACAGTAATAATCATAATCATGAAGCTTTCTAACATAAACTGCCTCAGCATCATTTCAAAATCAAAATGCATAGATAATATTTATTAAATTATCACTCAACAACAAAATGAAACTGTTCTAAACTTACTGCAATAATCTCTTTATTAATAAAAGAATGTATTGACGCTCTTGAATAGATTTTCCCTCAGAATGTTGAGTTATGTTTTTAATCCTAAAATATTGAATCTACTGGAATTTCCACAGGAAATATAGCAGAAACGTGCGTTTATCAAAAGAGTCTTTGACCTGATCAGAGCTCTGCAGAGAGCATGCAGAGATTCAGCTCATTTATCCATCAGCCTTGTGCTTGCTTTAGTCTTTCTGCTTGTTGTGTCGTTCTTACCCACTCCTGATGTCTCCATTCACTGCTTTTCTTTGTGTTGCTGCAGTGAATCCAGATGTTGTCCACTCATCACTGATTAACATCTGTCAGTCAATCAAACCTTCACTGATTATTCAAGATTTATTGAGTCAAATGATTCACCAACAGCTTTTTCACCAACAAGGGCAATGGAACTAGTTGATGTCAAACCTACAAACAGGGAAAGAACGTTGGTAAATAATTAGCTTCTTTTTATTTTATTTTCACCTCCATGTATGTATGCATGTGTATTTGTATATGTTGTTTGTGTGTGTGTGTGCATATATATATATATATATTTTTATTTATTATTTATTTTTTTTTCATGTTTTTTTTTTTTTTTCTCAGGTTCATGTCTTGAGTTTTAGTTTAGGATTCATAGGCGTACATTTTTTACAGGGTTACTCGCTTAATTACTCACCCTCGTGTTGTTCTAAACTTGTAAGACCTTCGTTCATCTTCTGATCACAATTTTTTTGATGTAATCAGAGAGCCATCTGTCCCTCCATAGACAGCAACACAACTGATATGATTCAGATCCAGAAACGTGAAACATTGGTAAAACAGACCATGTGACATCAGTGTATTAACTTGTTTTTCCGCACTACGAGAATACTTTTTTGCTCAAAGAAAGCAAAAATAGCATTTAATCAGCATACCATTCTTCTCGCCTGACTTAAGTCTTCTTTTTAGTTGTATTGCTGTCTATGAAAGGACAGATAGCTCTCTGATATCATCAAAACATCTTAATTTGACAAAGCTATTACATGTTTGGAACTACACAAGGGAACTAACCTTTTAATAATCTTGAATTAGCAAACAATTTGATTGCCTGCAGGGGTTCTTGAGGCAAAGTTCTCCAGAATGAGAAGATCTATCATATGATGTTCATGAACACAATATTCAAAATGTGATACTACAAACTGAGGTCATACATTAGTAGGTTTTTTAAATTGAAGTGTAATCAAAGTTGTCCTTTAACAAGAATGGGAATTGTTTTGGTTTAAGAACAACTTTGGTTTTGATCAATTTCTATTCTAAACAAATGACTGCACTAGTTTAATACCTATTTTTATAGGGTATTTTTGTTCCAATATGTTGTATGTAATATCAATCAATTACATTTCCTTTGTGATTTTTGAAATAATTTCCTTGACTCAATATTTGACAAGGCAGTGAAAAGTTACATTTATATATAAAATCAGGATCATTTTCATAACGGAACGATATTTGATGAAATATGTGATTAAAACACATGACAAAAATGTAGCATATTGCTATTTTAACATCACACTTGCATTTTCTTAAATATTACACTGCGCAATAAGCAATATGCTAGAATTCCAATCACCAAGTATGCTTCAGTCTAGTGGTGGGCGATATACCAGTAGACACGATTAACCAGTAGAGATTTGTCAACCGGTAGAGATTTTGGTCTATCGTCTTAACCACGGTTGAGATCACGTGACTTTGCACGTAACATAATCACGCAATTAACAAATAACTTCGACATTGGATGAAGCAGTGTTCTCAACTTATCGACTTTGTCGCTAGATTTAGTGACTTTTCAGACCCCCTTGGTGACATTTTTCCAAAACAGCGACAAATGACAAATCTAGCGACTTGTTGTACAAACTTCAGCGAGTCTCTGGTTGTGCCGCGCAGGCGCAAGCTCTTGTTTTCCCAGCTCGCGCGCAAGTCTCACTGCAGCAGCGGTGAATTCGCTTACATGTGACAGAACCAACAACGAGTAGATTGTAAAGAAAAAAAGGTGCATCGACTGTGGTGTGGAATTGGTTTGAGTACAAGACAAGTGATATGAATGAGACGAACGGAAGGTATGCAAGAGCACTGTTTTGGCAAGCGTTGGAAACTGGTTTACTAGCTGTCAGGCACTATAGTAACGTTACCTGTTGTTCTCAGAAAAAACACATCAACCTTACAATGCATTGTACAATGTGTACAATGCATCGTACACAGAATGCTTGTTTTTTTTTATTTAAAGTATTGCTGCAATTCAGTTTAAATAAAATTACATTATACGAAACCGTTTCTTTGTGTTGGAATTTTTATTTGCGCATTTTCAGATACAAATTGCTATATCGTGATATATATCGTTATCGAGGTAGAAAATTGCTTTTTTTGCAATTTTGGTTATATCGCCCACCCCTACTTCAATCTACAGTTCTGTGATTACCTGCGTCAGTCATCAGACTCCGCTCCTGTGGGATTGTCTACAGTGATGGGAGCTACCAACCGCTCATACGACACCACCATCATGATCTGTTAATCACAGAGGATGTTTTCAGACTCTTAGTTTCTCTCAGATTCTAACATCTTGTACTAGCCTTAATGTTGGGAGATAATACAGAAATTAGCTGTATTCAGCTGTGAGCACTAGCTTCTCCAGACTTACAGTGAGCAGGGCGAGCAGGCCCATCATCAGCCCCAGCATAATGTACAAGTCCGAGGTCAGACCGCCTGCCCAGAGAGGCCCGAAGATGGTGGCCAGTCCTCCGACAGAGCGCCGGATCCCCTGACTGAACCCTGAACACAAAGGCGTAATCTTCAGCAAACACTGACTTTAAAACCAGAAAGACTAGAAACGTTTGTCACTTTGAGTGTGGATTAACAAAGCCTCGCCCTAAAAGTAAAAAGTTATTTTTGCACACTCTGAAAGCTTGTTTCCAGCACTGAATCAAAAACAAACAAAACAAAACAAAACATTTTAAATTGTAACTCTTCTCACTATTCCGAATTCTTTTCTTACAATTAGGAGTTTATATCTAACAATTCTGAAAAAATAGAACTGCAGGATATAAATTGTCAAGAAAGTTTTATTTGGGAAATTAGAGCCAGAATTGCAGAAACAGTCAGAATTTTAAGAAAATCATCACAATTGCGAGAAAAAGAATCGAGAAAAAAGTTATAGTTCAGAGAAAAAGACAATTCTGAGAAAAAAAGGTTCAATTCTTTCACGCCCAAATGAAATTTTATTTTGCTTATTTCAGTTTAAGTTATTTCTAGGCACTTTCTAAGCAGCTACTGTCTTCTTAGGACTAACCTTGCGTCTTCTCTGATGTAATTTTGGAGAAGAGAGACACCTGGGCAACTGCCACAAAAGGAAGGCCCAGGACCTGAAGGAAAACACCAATGATGAACTCCGCCAGCTGCCACGCAAATCCGCCTAAACCAAAGAAACAACCGTGAGCCGTGAAGGATTTTACAGCTTATGAGCATAAGATCCACAATTCTGTGCGTTCTTACCCTGAGGATTGGCCAGGAAGATCAGGCACCAGACACAGGAGATATTGCAGAGGATGAGGCCGACAGCCAGCACCACTCGCTCCGCCACACGCTTGCTCAACCAGCGCACAAACAGGAAGCCAGCGATCACCTCCACGCCACACACACAGTACATGATGCTGTTCTCCAACTCGCCGAAGTTAAAGAACTTCTGCGTCAGAGGAGTCACCATAGTCTAGAGGGACAACAAAATTTCACACTTAAGAAATAATTACTGGCCATATAAAGTAGTGCAAGTGATTTCCACCTGCTATAAATGTAAATCCCTTTTATTTTCCAAATCAATTCCTGAATTTGAAATGAATCAACTTTTGGGTGAAGAATTGTTATCTGAATTTAAGTTTTGGGAAAAACAAAAATGCTATAATTTAATTTAATTTAAATGTTTCGAGTCGACCTATATGTAGCATTTTTAAGGCCTTTGAGGTTAAATAGGGACACCTGGGTGACACATCGAAAGCGCATTGAAAATGGACAATAGGTTCAGACACACGCACAGAAATGAAATGGTTAATACTCAGTAAGCATGCTTACGCGCACACACACACACACACCAAAATAAAATTGTTAAACTATTATATTAATACAAACACACAGACACAGGCATACATTAACACATATTGTGTTGCAATTATAGATATTATGAGTTATTTTCATGTTTTACTGTAATAATTATCGTGGAAAAATTGTTAACTTTTTTTCGTCAAAAACTGTTTTTTTTTTTTTTTTTCGTCAAAAATGTTTGATTTACATTATTAATCCCAGAGGCAAAGTTGTTCAGAACGAGGAAATATATGATACTATATGAAGATATTGTGTATAAGTGAATGTATGAGGGATTTCAAGATAATTTACTAATATTGTGCTTTTGAGAGCTTTTTAATGGTTATAGTGCCACCAATAGTCTGAGCCCTATGAGACTTTGCATGCTTGCTGAGACTTATCTGTCACATGTTTTAACCATGCTTCATAAAGGTTTTTGTTTAGGTTTTTTTGTCAGTGGTTCTTGAGACAAAGTTTGTTCATTATGAGGAGATCTATCAAATGATATGCATATTGTGTGGATGTGTGAAACACCACATGATTACAGAGCAAAAAAACTTGTTAGCGCCAACTAGTATTCTTTCAAAATTCGTTCAGACCTTTAGGGCAATGACTCGAATGTGAACGTGACCTCTGTAAACCTTGTCTAATAAGTGCGCAAATTTCATTGGTCGATGGCGGCCATGTTTTTTGAGATATGCCAATGTCCTCATATAGGCTTGTGCCAGTTTGGACCAAGTTACTGCATATCGATTTTTGCAGTAACGGTTGTCTAGTCATAGCTGAAAATATGCCCCTGCAGGCAATCAAATTGTTTGCTAATTCAAGATTATTTAAAGGTTAGTTCCCCCAAAAATGAAAATTCTGTCATTAATTACTCACCCTTGTGTAGTTCCAAACATGTAATATACCCCCCAAGTGGCAGAGCTACGTATTTTTTTTTTTTTTGTATTTTACTAAAGTTTGAGCATATACACATCTGTACCAAGTTTGGTGAAGATATCGCATTCCATTCCAGAGTTATAGTCTGAATAACATTTGGCTAACATTAGCATACATAGGTTTTTTTGCACCTGAGTAGTGAGGATGAATACTATCATCTAAGATTCAGCTTTCTAGGTCTTACGGTTTGGGCTGCACAATCATTAATTCAAATTCCAGTTCCAAATTCCAACATTTGTGGCAAATTCTAATTTTAAATCAAATCAATTGAAAATGTGTAGAATGTGTAGCAAATTTAAATTAAAATCCAATTCGATCCATTAATTCCATATCAACATTCAGGGAATTCGAATTAAATCAAATCAAACCAATTTCAGTTCGGATTCTAATTTGAATTCTGATTAATTCAAATTCAACATTCTGTGAAGTGTATGGCAAATTCAGTTTAATTGCCAAATCAATTCTAAATTCTATTCAAATCCATTTAAATTCCAATTAAGTCTTTTATGCAATGTGTGGCAAATTGCACATTCAAGTTTAAATTCAATTCTAATTCTAATTCAACATTCTGTGAAACGTGGCAATTTCAAATAAAATAAAATTGCCAATGTCCCCACAATTCCAAAGGCTTATAAAAGATACTGAATGGTGTTTTTGTAAGCAGTAGTGTGAGGTGTAGGGCAATAAAGCAAAGTTTGTACAAAAACCATTAGGCTTAGGAGATTCCCTATAAACCACAAATGCCAATCTGTGTGTGTGTTTGTGTGTGTGTGTTTTCACCTCCAGAGCTGTCTGATTAAACAGTGTGATAAACTGAGCAGCCAACAGCACAACCACCTCCTCTCTGAGGAACTCTGCAAGTAGAAAAACATCAAACACACAGATGGATTTTAAACTAAACTAATACCCATAGAGAGTCCAACATTTAGAGTGCAATAACCCGTTTTATTAGATAATCAGTAAACAAATAGATCAACTAGGTTTCCAGATTTGGTTTAAAGTAAATATAAAGTAAAGGTTTAACATAAGGTTTTTAGAGTATGGCACTTTTGAAAGTTTAACAACAAATTCTATGGCAATGTTATTAGTATATAAAAAAAATGAATAAAAAAAAGCTTCAGAGTTGACTCTTTCTTTTAAGAGACAAGAAATTTTACACGGTGCACTTTCAGATTTCAAACTTTGCAGGATGTTTTCATTCACTTAGAGCTGTGTTACACACTGAATGAAAAATTCTAAATTCAAAAATCCATAATGGGGCACTTTAACTCCTGTTATTTTGATTTTGATCAGCTGTAATTTTGCTCTTACCCCTACTGGCACTGAAGTTCCTGAAGGGACTGGAGTTGACCTCCTCAGGTGGAGGTGAAGGTGGAGGGGAAACATGGGTCACGTCTCCGTTGGCCAATGAAGAGGTCCGGGACTTGACGCTGGTGACCGTCCCGTATGAGCCAGTAAGCTCGTTGGGCCCAACCAAAGGTTTTCCCTCTTCTTCCTCCTCCTCCTCCATCTCCTCCCGCTCCACTCCGTTCCTCTGATGCGTTTCATCTTGAGGAGTGAAGTCCCAGTACAAGAACAGGACGACAAACTGAAGAAGGATCCACAGAAAGCACATGAAGAGCTGAAACCCAATAAAACACATTTGTTTATAATACATTTGCAAACGTCCAGATGCTTCAAACAATGTTGTTGAAAATTGTCAGGATCTTACCCCCGGGGAAGTGTATTTGTTCACTGTAAAAGGTCCGATCTGGAAGTTACAGAGTCTGAGAAAGATATTGAATGCAGGACCTAGAAGACGATATAAAAAAACGATATATGTATATAACACACCAAGTAACTATGTCACGTAATTATAATTCATAAATATATAATCATTCAATTAAAGGTATTATTGTGATTTTAAAGCATTGTTATTATAATAGTACAATATTATTATTAAGACTCTCAGAGCTATCAGAGTATGTTTAAAGTCTAATATCTTATAACCTTCAGTTCTTTAGGATCAAATGCACATTGCTTTGCTTTGGTTGAACAGCAGCTATGCTAATTTTATTGTTTCTTTGCTTCTGCCAGGGGATTGACATCCACAAACATTTGCTGAATACAAACAGGTGCTAGTCAACGATTAATCTCATTCAAATACATGTTTTGTGTACATAACATATAAGAGTCATAAAGAGAACATACAGAGTCAGTATTTGCAGTGTTGGTCCTTCTTTTTCAGGACCTCTGCAATTGGACTGGGCATGCTCACAATCAACTTCTGGGCCAAATCCTTACTGATAGCAACCCCTTCTTTCCTAATCACTTCTTGGAGTTTGTCAGAATTAGTGGGTTTTTGTTTGTCCAACCAACTCTTGAAGATTGGCCATAAGTTCTCAATGGGATTAAGATCTGGGGAGTTTCCTGCCCTTGGACCTAAAATTTCAACGTTTTGGTCTTCAAGCAACTTAGTTATCACTTTTGCCTTTGGTGCTCCATAGTGCTGGAAAATGCATTGTTTTTCACCAAACTGTTGCTGTTGAAGGGTCTTTCGGTACCATCGGTTTCTTTATTCATGGCTGTGTTTTGGGGCAAACCAAGTGAGTGAGCCCACTCCCTTGGATTAGAAGCAACCCCACACATATAATTTTGGATGCCCAGCACTAGTATCGACCACTAAAAATGTTTGTTTCACAATTCAAATTTTCATGTATGGTCTGCTGATTTATTTTTACTGACCAATGAGAAGCCCAGCTTGACGGCAGGCCATAACCGCAGCAAAAACAGTTGAACGGTCCTCAGGGGCTGTATTTCTAGTCAAGAAGCCAAAGATCGATGATCCAGCACCAGTGCCAATGCCTAGATCATTACAAAGTGGTTAAATCACTAAAGCATATAACATAGAAACAACCTTAAAAGAATTCGACTGAAACTCCACCTGCAACTAGACGACTGCAGAGCAATAACCATTTTGAGTATCCCATAAAATACATGAAATTACCTAAAAACAGACAGAGTTGTTACTCACAAGCCAGCAACATTACAAGTGTTATCTTCATTTAAAGGAGTAATTCATCCAAGACGCAGATGAGTTTGTTTCTTCGTCAGATTTGGAGAAATTTTGTATGCGTCACTTGCTCACCAGTGAAAGTGAATGGGTGCCGTCAAAATGTGAGTTAAAAATAAGGATGGATTTGCTTCAGCTGATTGATTTACAAGACATTAATTGAAGGACTGGAGTGGCATAGATTACTTGAGGATTATTGTAATGTTTTTGAGCTCTCGTTCTGACGGCACCCATTCACATCCATTGGTGAGCAAGTGATAAAACTTTGCATTACTGTAAATCTGATGAAGAACTCATCTTGGATTGGCTGAATGTGAACACATTCTAATATTTTGGATAAACTATTATTGCTTTTAAGTGTATACTTACCGACAATTTCAAAGACATTAGCGAACAGGATGATTTTCTTGGTGGTGAGTGTGCGATCTGACCAGAAGCCAAACAGAGGGCCAGCGAGAAGCCCGCTGAAGCTGAATGCTGATAGGCTGAGACCAAGAAAGTACGGTGCTGCACTTAACTCCTGGAGATACCTCCATATTGTGGGCAAAATCACAGCTGAAATGAAAACAGACACACGTTAATCATGGGCACATCTGAACTGGTACTTGACAGCTAGTTAGATTAGTAACTAATGGCAGTACATTAACAGAGAAACTCATTCTGTTCTGAAAAAATCTCAAGAATCTCTGAACACAAAGAGTGATTCTGAGACAGGCATGTCTCATATATAAGATATGCTTTATTAGAAACAAGTAACAATTCAATCACGGTTATTTGCAACATCACGTTAAACATTTGAGATGAATGTGTCACAGTCTCTTTGTTATTATTGAAGGGTGATTTACATCAAGAATTATCTAGCTACATAATAATTATTATAGGTTCCATTGTTATTTGTATTTTTTTAATATTTTTATAGAGTTCAAATAACATAATACACTAATAGTAAAACATTAATAAAATAAAATAAATTAAATTAATGATTGTTCTGCTCCTTAGTAATTTAAATTCATGTCCTTTTAAATTCTAGTTCAACATTCTGTAGAGTGTGGGGCCGATTCGATTTAAATTTGAGTTCAAATCAAATTGCAGTGCAAATTCGAAATCAAATTAAATTCCAATCAGATGAAAAATTTCATTTTAAATCAAATTCAAATAAAAAATCTAATTTAATGTGATTTTAATCGAATTCTAATTCCAGTTTAAATCCATTCATATCAAATCTGAAACTTTAAACACATTATTTATATTATTATTTTTATATATTTATGTGCAGATTTAATTTAGTATAAGAAATGCACAATAATAATAACAAAATGCACAAATAAGCTGTTACTATGGTAACGTTTCTGAATTTATTTTAAATGTAAATACAAGTAGGCTATTTTAAAATAATTGCACTACGGTAATAGCGTCTGACACCATTAATATAGGCTATAACTCGTATTACACCATTGGTATATTTTCCATATAAGTGTAAACTATATGTCAATAACACTGTACCTGAGTGCAGCAGCGTAACTCACCGTACTCTATACCGCTCAGTAAGAAGATCAGCCCTATAGTGAAGAAGGTCAGTCTCCTCTTGCGTCTATAGTCCATTTCACTCTTTTTTTGTTTGGTATTTATGGCTTTTCGTAGAGATTGTGAACCATATATATCGCGACTCGCGGCACATAATGATCAGGACACTGCGCCCAATTACTCAGTGCTCTCTACCGCACTGCATACTACATACTACACAGGCGCACTTTAAAAAAAACCCGGGGCTGAACCAGCCAAACCAGTGTACTTCAGACAACTCTTCTCAACAGTCAGCAGCAGGCAGCGTGTCGGTCCTGTTTATAACACTGCGCAGTGATTTTGACTGCAGCCACAGTAAACACGCACATTGGAACTCTCTCTCTCTCTCTCTCTCTCTCTCTCTGGCGTCACTACCGGTTACCGCTACACTCATCGCATTCACATTGGTATTAAAAGTTCAAGAAAATTATTTAAACTACGCACAAATGTAACGAACATAGCCATAACACGAAAAAATACATTTTAAACGCACAAAATGTCTTCAAAAAATTATCACAAATGAAATAATGTTTGACTATCTGCTAAACTGGCTATTCATTGCTTTGTAACGCTACTCAAATATAAAAAAAATAATAATAAATGTTTCTTTAACGCTAAACTTGTTATATAACCCTCTCATTAGAAATCTGTAATATTAATAAAAATAATATAGATCAAATATATCACTGCTAAATGTTTATCAAAACCAAGTTTGTGTGTAAAGTTGCATTATGTTTGAGTTTCATAGTTGATTATAGTTATTGTAATTAATTACACACAATTATACAAAAGCAAAAGCCTAAATTGTTTGATTTTAAGACATACTTCGTGTTCTACAACATGAGTTACAAATTTGTCCTGATTTATTGCTGGAAAATGACAAATATGGGTTTTTGACATTTGATGATGAACAAATTTCCATGATAGACTGTTTCTGCCACTGAATAACAAATGATTCAAATGGTAATTAGGACTTTTACCTCATTACCTTTTTTCTCTCGCAGTTGCAATTTTACATCTCACAATTTGGACTTCTTTTCTTGCGAGAAATAAATTGGCAATAGCGAATTACAAAGTCCATATTTGACATTAATGATAGTTTTGAAAATGACAGAATTGCGAAATAAAATTTTGAATTAAATTATTACTTAAATTTCAAATTAAGAATAAGTTTTTGTTTCCAATTCAAAGAGTCCACAGAATATTTTGAACCATAATGTAAGTCTTTTATATGCAACACAGGGCTTAAATAATATATTCAGGCCTCAGTAGACTTGTGCCATTGAGCTGTCTTGTGATTTCCATTACAGTCCTCACACTGCCACGTTCATGTAGTATAAATCAAATTAAACCGGAGCCCCACTTATGGGGAGATGAAGTCTTCTTTGTTTTCGCTCAGCCTGTTACTTTTATATTCTTTACTTATACTTTATATTCACACGGCCCAGGAGGAAATGATCATCTTAAGCTTATTCGTAGTAAACAATTAACTGATAAACGGTTTAAAAGAAACATACTAAATAAAACTGATTTCATGTGATTCAACAGGATTCAAGCAACATGACGACAGCGTTTCATCAACAGAGTATGATTTCAATATAAAACCACATATATATTTTTTTAATGAAATTTAGTATGCACACCAATTTCCTGACAAGTTTCCACAACAGGAAAGCCTCAAAAGCTAAAAAAAAAACAAGTAAACAGAAATAAAAATGTAAGTTTTCTCAGTCCTTAGAAGCAAATGTCCCTACAGGACAGGAGACACAATCAGAAAGCAAGTTTCTTCATCAGTAGATAGACTCTGGAGTCCACTTCAAATCCATGCAGATTATTAGCATCTCCCTGAAGTCGCATTAGCAGACCTCCATAAGACACATATGCAGATCTGCAGAGACACAAACACACAAATCAGTCTAGAAACAATGATTATATTAGAAAATCCACCGCTTTCATTCGAAAATGTTACAAAAAAACAAAACGTTACGGCAACGTTATGCAAACTGGACATTTCCACATTTCTAGAACATTCCAAATCACGTTCCCACAACGTTCTCAGAACATAACTTTGTTAGCTGGGTATGTGTGTACTCAGTGATCACAATACCCTATTTAGGGTAAAAATAGGAAACATAGGCCTAATTCTTCTCTCTATAGAAACAGAATTTCCCTAAATAATCGTCATTAATACCCTTATCTCAATTATTACCAAAAATATTGTGGTACAATTTTTTTAAGTCCATATCTGTCACGAAACAAAGCAGTGAAGCGTGCGAGTTTATGTGCTAACAGGGTTTATTCAGGCTCGTAGTAAAAACACAGACAAAGTCAAACGCTGACAGAAACCACGAAGGCAGAGACAAAGAGTAATTGTAATCCAAAGCCAAGGTCCAATACCATATTAACAGAGTCCAAAGGAGAAGGCAAGGTGAAAGTTCATGAAGAAAGAAGAAGTCGGCAACGAGTAAATCTAAACGGCGAAACAAACAAGAACACAAATGACAGGCAAAGACCAGGTTGACAGTGTAAATTAACTGTGACTAGACAGACAAACAGACCGGTATTTATACAGGTGATAATGATTGAATTATTGAACCTAACTAGAAACAGCTGTGGAGGAGAGGTGCAAGCTGGGGCAAGCTGACTGCTTGATGTTTAGCTGCTTGAGCACGTCCATACATGAACACCTGAGAAGAGCAAAGATGACATAGCATGATAATTAATATCTTACAATATGTTTGTGGTTCACATCTCTTACCAAGATGGCCAGTGCAATAAGCAGCACAGGTAACTATAGAGTGACTCCTTTAGTGGTCCTTTAGCAGGGCTTTGAAGAACTCGCTGATTCCCTGCCCAATTTGCTTCAAGGGATCTGTGATGAAGCTGGTGATGGTGACTGCGAGAGCCTGGAGTAAACCCCAACAAAAATATTAAAGCATTTCATTTCTGGGTACAGCTCTCATAACGACTTTTGGAACAGTCAGATATAAACGTCCCTGGTTATGTATATAACCTTGTTCCTTGAAGGAACGAGACGCTGCGTCAACGAGACGCTTTGGGAACG
>JAUCNO010000460.1:3294995-3307799 GCA_032353835.1 Enteromius viviparus
TGTCCCTTGAAAAGATATAATAAAATATTTACAAAAATGTGAGGGGTGTACTCACTTTTGTGAGATACTGTATATAAGAAATATACACAGTACACATGTAAACAAAATCTTTTATTGTGGATGCAATTAAATATTTGACAGCAATATAAATGAAAATGAAATATAAGCAAAACAGGATAAAGATACAAATCCTCACCAAGGATAAAAATAAAACTACTTTATTTATTTAAAATACAACAAAAAGTGCATATACAGTTCATATATATATATATATAGATATATATATTATATAGCAATATAAATGCATTTGCATGTAAATATTTCTTAAACACATACATGTGTATATTTGCACATTTACGTAATAAATATATACACAGTGCACACATTTATTATGTAGATTAAGGGATAATGCACATCCAGCAGGTTGTTGTATAAAACTGAAGGGCTTTATTCTGCGACTGGTGTGCATTATTCTGCTTATTACACGGCTTCTTGTCACAAAAGTATATAAGCAGACACCAAACTTTGTCTTGTTGCTGTTTGCTCAGAGTTAAGTAGGGAGTCAGTCGAGTCATCTTCTATCCACTGCTCAAAACTAGTTTTTGATGTATATGTAGAAATTAATGTTAAAGTCCTCCATTTTAACACGTGGTTTAAGCCGCAAGACGGCGCCAGTCAGCGACTGAGCAACAATAGAGTGATATAATTACTAACGGTCAAGATGATGCATAGTAACCGGATGTACGTTATTAATTTTACCGGTTGTTATCTGGGAATAACACACCTTGGAATGTGGCGACTGACCAATCAGAATCGAGGATTTCACGAAGCGGTGTAATAATCTTGATTAGCACATTTTTAGGGGTTTCCTTATTGCACATTAAGCCTCTCGCATGCCAACAAACCAATCAGAAAGTGCATTCACGTTTTATGATGTCGACTTTGGCACACTTTAATGGTGTAGAGATTTTTTTGTTATGTTAATATTTATCCAGTCATCAAAGGAAATCAAGGCACCGATTCCCCAACTGCTCCCCGAGCGCTGCAGCAATAGCTGCCCCTGGTGTGTGTTCACTGCTGTGTGTGTGTGTGTGTGTGTGTGCACTTTGCACTGGTTAAATGCAGAATCCACGTTCCTAGTAAATTCTGTCACGATACCTGCCCTTAAGTCACTTCACTTTCGCATCAGTGTAACCCAACATTCGTGGAGTCATTCAAACAACATGCTTATTCTGACTTGTACATATTAACATATACAAATAAATAAGGAGGCATATTAGATTTTATGGTTTTCAATTAGTTAAACTTTCTTAATGACAAATGGGTAAAGCCTAGGATAGTGGTAAAATGTAAATGTTTGCAACTAATTGGTATTTGCGGTGAAAGTAATTAGTCTTTTAATATTTTAGAAATAGTTTTTTGATAATAAGCGCGTTTCGCTATTCATTTGATTCAGAAGAACGGGATTTCAATGCACATTTAGTGAAGGATTTCATTTAAAACAGTAAATGGTTAAATATTTCTTTGTCCTATATAGACCTGTTATTAGAAAAGCTACGATGTGATTAGTTTATTCTTTTAGCCAAATCTTTACAAAATGTTGCCAAATATGAACAAAAATTTAAATGCACAAAAAAAATATTTCTATAATTTCTATATTTTGTTTTTCAGACTTTAGACTACATAAACATCATTTTTTGACAAAAGGTATTTTACAAAAATACCATCTAATTTAATCTATTTGTCAACTACCCGTATTCACAATTTTACTCGTTTTACTGTATTTTTGATCATCAGCACTAAAGAACTAAATAAACTAATATACTAATATACAAATGTTCCTGTAAGATAAAACTATCTTATATTTAGGGGATATTTTGAAACACTGAACCTAAGTTTGAGAGACATTAGTGAAAATCTACGACTCATCATCCTCCTTAAATATCTTTACCTGAAACCTGAAATAGCCGTGAGCAGTTGAACACTGCACCTTTCAGTTTTTGATATCAAACAATAGCAACTGCATCATTAACTCACCTTACCTATCAATGGCTGAGTCTCTTTTGTAATAGAGGAAAGCCCGAGGATTATGGTTGCGTAATGATTAAACATGGCAAGGGCCAAAATAGCTAAACGCATTGTGCGTTGTCGTAAAATGTTTAAGTGTTCTGTCAGAACAATAAGCTGTGGATTGTGAGCACAAATTGTGCGAGTGTTGTGTTTGATGAGCACACTGCAATGTTTTTGCTTGATGTTGTTTGAGGGCAGGGACATTCACTCACATGAATCCATCAAAATGAACACGACTCCTTAACGCCACAAAACCAGAATGAAGGTGGAAAAGGCACCAAAGGTGAATTATTTTTAAATGTGTATATATTTGTCTTAGGGCTGCACGATTATGACAAAAATCAATTGTAATTGCCATTTATTAATTAAGATAATCACAGTTTATATTAAATTTATATTAAATGATGTTTATACCATTGATTATATATATATATATATATATATATATATATATATACACACACATATATATATATACACATATATACAGTACATGTAAAAAATATTTAAATTGTGTCCCTTATAATGGTATTATTTAGCTGTTTTGTTTGCATATGGTGTGTCTGTTAAATTGCCTGTTGCACAAATGTTGTAAATTAGTTGTAAATATATATTTTTTTAATATAATCTTTTTTTTTTCTTTTGGAATGTAAAATAAAATACAATGCTTGCAAAATATAAAAGCAGCTTTAATCCTGAATCTCCAACCACATTGAAAATCATGATAACCTGTTATTGTGGTTAACAATTAAGTTAGTTTTATCTTAGTATAACAACAGATAATATAATATCATATAATATAATTTAATACATATTTTAAATAAATTGTGTACAATTATGTCCCAAAATAGTTGGAATTGACTAGCTGTTTTACCTTAGCGAGTATTCACTTTGCTCCCTGACTGTAGGTCAAGTGCACTTTCACCCTCAGAAGTGGTTACCTTCCCGTACTGTAATGATGTGGTTCTTTTGCATCATGCATCTTCACCAACCCCTTATTTAACTGTTTTTGTGTGTGTGTTTTTTGTTGTTGTTGTTTTTTTCTCCCTGAAGAGATTCAGCAAATGCAGCTCCATCTGACCGAGGCGGAAAGGAAGTCGTCCATCTGCATGCGGAGATTGGCTAAGCTGCAGGCCGACCATCACAACCTCATCGGCGTCACAGCCGAGCTGGTGGATTCGCTGGAGGCCACTGTCCGTGGAAAGATGGCAAGCATACATCAACTCGCGCACAATTCCAACAATGCAGATAATAACGCGATAAGACATGATTCCTGGTAAAATGCTCAAGGGGCTACACCTTGTGTTTTGCAGATCTCCCCGGAGTACCTGCAAGGCGTGTGTATGCGGCTGTTCAGCGGTCACCTGAGACAGAGCGCGGCTCAGAGCGTAGACTTCACCAGACCTGGCACTGTGAGTCACTGGCCGCATGCATTTCAAAGCATTGGATACACGTTTGCAAATCTTCGGCAAAATATATTTTCTATATTATTTGCATATCCACACTCCACCCATATCCAATTTCTTTGTTATTTTGCAAATAATAAAATCAGATCTCTTCTTTTAGACAGTGTGTATAGAACTAATATTCACAGTGTATTGAATTCATATATAAATATGTATTATACTCTGAGGTATAATGAATCTTAAAGATTATTTTTTAACTATTAGTTTTTTTTGCCTTGCAACATCTAGAAAATTAAGCAGAGTTCCTTTCAAAGTGATGTTACCGTATTGATTAAAATCTAACTGTCATTACCGTAATACATAAAAACGTAACTGTCATTACCATAATGCATAGAAATGTCATTGCAGTAATGATTGAAATCCAACTGTCATTACCATAATGCATAGAAATATATTATTAGTGTGATGATTGAAATCTAACTGTTATAACCGTAATGATTGATATCCAACTGTCATTACCGTAATGCATAGAAATATTTCATTACAGTAATGATTGAAATCCAACTGTCATTACCATAATGCATAGAAATATGTAATTACTGTAATGACTGAAATCTAACTGTCATTATCGTAATGCATAGAACTCTGTCATTACTAATATTAATAATTGAAATTTAACTGTCATTACGGTAATGCATAGAAATCTAACTGCCTTTACCGTAATAATTGAAATATATCTGTCATTGCCGTAATGCATAGAAATGTAACTGTAATTACTGTAATGGAATTTGGTAGTGTGGATTGAACTCGTGTTTGTTGCTTAAATTAATTTAAATTAATTTAAATGAGTTCATCGCAATTAATTGCACATTTACACTATTTTTAAATTGAAAATGATCCTCGTCTACACTGGCATTTTCATTGTGTTTTAGAAACGATCTCTACACTACACAGCCAAAAACGCATGTCAAAAAGTAAACAAATGTTGGGGAAAAAATTCTGACTTTATATCTGGCAATTGTGAGAACAATTCTGAGAAAAAAGGTGTAATTGTGAGATGTACTTTTTTTTTTTTTATCTTACAATCCAGAGATTTTTTTCACAGTTCTGCATTTACAAAAAACTTTCAGAATTACAAAGAAAAGATGTAAAGGTGGAAATGGGCTTCCATTTAAATAATTTTTTTTAAAACTATTCTTGTACCAAAAACACTTAGCTTTACTTGAGTAAGCCTGGATATTTTAGGCAATAAGCCAGGATGTTTTAGGGGAAAATGGCACTTATGGTCACCCTAGTAAGAATACCCCTTTGAAGAAACATGTCATACTAGAACATGCTTACCCAAATAAGCAATCACAGTGACACTGCGGAATAAAGTGGGTTTGTTTTTTGTTTTTTTTGCAAACGGTGGGGGTTTTATCGCATTCTGCAAACTGATAGCCTATAAGCATATTAGCCTATTCAATCGGCCATTTCAAAACATTACAGAGACATGATTTCAATGCAAAGTGTTCAGTGTTTAAAAAAATTTACTTTGCATAACAAATCTCATGACGAATAAACTCACCATGTTTTTGGGAATAATATAATCCGAGACACGGAGTCAGAAATCCAGTTGCACTCGACGATTTTACTTGAAAGTGAATAAAAGCAAATAAAAGAAACTGAAACTATTTAAATAATAAAAGTTACTCTAAATGTGAAATTATAACTACCTGTAGGTGGCAGAAGTCACTGTAAATAAGTGAGTCATCACGATTAAACTGAATCATTTGTGATTCATTCTGAAACAAAACTGTCGTGTTGCTCAATGATGCAAAATAATTGCTTGCTTGTGTTTGGATATATTTTGTAAGTTTTTTATATAATAGTCAAATGAACAAATTTCAAACACATTGTTAAAACATCTAATACAATATTATCGCAGACAATATGTGTGTGTGTGTGTGTGTGTGTGTGTATATATATATATAGCACACCCGACACAGGCGTCTTCCTGATTGAAGTTTTCTGCTGACTCAGTGTTTTGTTATATGACAAAAGAAAAAAATAATTCCTGTAAGAAAGAAGCCTTAGGGGCTATTTACAAAAAAAATCTTTTTGCATTCCAGTGCTTTTCTGTTGTACTTTTCTTTTTTAACATAAATGTGCTAGAACACCATTTGACAGCTTTGTTGTCTGTTTTTTATAAAAAATGGTCATTCATTACTGTTTTTATACATTAAGGTAATGACATTAGGCGTGAAAATGTGCTAAGTTGTCACAAATATAATGTCACAATGCAAAAAAAAAGAAAAAAAAAACTTGCGTAAGCTTCATTTTAAGTACTAAACGATTTTACCATGTTTTATGTGTGTCACTGTTTTAAAAATTAATGTTCATGTCACATTTACCATTCTTTGTCAAATTTTCGAAATTTCCGTCCAATCTAATTGGAATCTAAACAATCAAGAATTTTGCTACGCTAAATTAAACCATCAACCCACTTTGTGCATGAAAATCTGAGTGCACCTTTGAAGAGACACTAGAACTGGAATCTTTTTTAATTCTATTCTTTCCTTGATATGCATTTTATGCTTTGTTTTTAGTTTCCATCATGATCTAGCCCCTTAAACCAAACAACTATTTTAATTTGTAAAATATTTTCCTACAAAGCCAACATTTTTCACTTTCAGGTCCTACAAAGCTTAGCACAGGGGTGGAATAATCTAAAATGTTTGCATATTTCCATGCTTTTGCTGCTAGTGTGTCTTCAATCATGTCTTCCTGTGTGTTTGTGTGTGTCTGGTCATCTGCTCATGAAGGGATATTACTCTATGAGTCCATATGATGATGGATATGTAAGTTGTTTTTCTTCCTGCCTCCCCGGTCTTGCCTGTATAACCATGAGCCCTGCCTGTCCTCTTCCTCCTTTGTATTTCGTCCCAAACACTCTACCTTATCTAGTTCCCATTAGATCACAATAGTGTCCCGGGACGTCCGTGCTTGTTCGGCTTGTCTCCAGGTCCCTTCAGTGGACAATATACATAAACAACTGTTACAACAAGGACTTGCATTCAAAGAAGGGGTCATGTCATGAAAAACATGTTTTTTTTTTAAATAATCTGTGACTCCCTGGCGTCAAAAAAAGAAAGAAAGAAAAGAATATAGGACAGCCCACATTTACATATCAGTGTGTGCCAACTTTTTGTTCCGAAATTTGAGCCATCAGGCCACGGTGAAGGAAGAAGGAAAAACGTATAATAAATTAATAATACATCAAAATGACATAAATCATTTGCTAATGCTGTGTCCAAGTTTTAAAACAAGCCTTATTATCATAAAAGTTTAAAAACATCAAGCGTCTTGTTTTATGGATGCTTAGATATTTTATCAAGATGGTGGTTTTAATAATAATAATTATGTAATAATAATATAAATGCAATTGTTACATCCCTAAAACAAGACCGATGTAAAGACCTTTAATAAGACTTGTTTTCATAAAGTTTAATGAAGTTGAATGAGTTTTGGATACATCATTGTAAAATTAATTTTATTTTTTGGTCAAAAATAAAAAAAAATTGAATAATTGTTTTATTTGTGTAAAACAACAAAAACAAAAGAAAAAAACTAACAAATGAATTTTGACATTAAATGTGAATTATGTAATCCCTCTCTGTACCAGGACACACTCATTACCTTTAAACCCTTGACATTGTGAAATCCACATCCACAGACAATCTGCAAATATTCAGAGCAAACATTTCAAGATTTACCAAACTTGAGAATGTTGATATTCATAACTCACTGCATAAGGTTGTGAGGAATTTTTCCTCAAACCAGTTTGGCATTAAACTAGCATGACTCACACATCCCATCAAAGAAGGATGTTTGTATTTGACGGAAATAGGAAGACAATAAAACCGCGTAACCACACATACCCTCACACCCCAGATAATGCGTAACTACCTGAGTCCGAGCTCACATGATCCTCCTACTCATGGGTTTCGGTGTAATCCTCCCCCAAGGGACGGCTTCTAATTGCATGTTTGAGATGACAGAATTTGCCGCGCTCTTTAGCTCGGTTGGAAATTAGATCCCGCAGGTGCAGCGCTGTAATGAGCATGGAGAATTCCTCTCACTAACCCCCTCCTCCAACCTCCCTGCTTTGAGACCACGTTATTCATTTATTTCAGGTCAATCATTGCATGTACATAAACCTAACCCCAGAGTACTGCACGCACTCGCAACCGTTGGAAAAAGCATGCTAGTCAATTACTGAATACTCACATACATCTAAAAGTTCATTAACACACATAGACATTTTATTTTTATTTGCAAGCCAATTATCAACATGTATCAATTGCTTTTTTCCCATTTCCAGGCATCCTCAATGCTGCGGGCGTCAGTCGCACCTCAGTAAGTTTTTGGTTTGATAAAAAGATTGAATAAAAGATGATAAAAGTCTCTTCTCACCAGTAGTAGCAGGTTTTTCTGCTAAACATTTGGTAACTTATTGTTGATAAAGGATTTTTTTTATTTTATTTATGTATTTATTTCATGTATGTTTTATTTAATTTATTTTAATTTATTTTAAATTAATTAAATCTAATTTTTATTATATTTCATTACATTTTAATGCAATTTAATTTACAATTAATTTAATATTCATTTTCATTTAATGCAGTCTAATTACATTTTTATTTAATGTAATGTAATTTAATTTATTTGTATTTAATTTTATTGAAATTGATTTTATTTAAAGTTTTTTTTTTTTAATGGAATTATTATTATTATTATTATTATTATTATTACGTTTTAACATGTTATTTACTTAATATCTTTTACTTTTGCTTCTTTTACGTGTCATGTCATTTAAAAATAATTCTAAAAATCCAATCGAACCAGATTATAGAAATATTTGATAACTCCCAGCGATGGAAAGTTTCCCATCAGTAACTTGAAGAGCCAGATCTGTTGTGCTGAATCATCATCCTTTTACTTCCTGCTCTCAGGAGGCCCAAAGACGTGCCGTTGTTGCCTTCACTTGACTATGAGAAGATGAAAAAAGACCTAGTTAATGGATCGGATCGACTGAAGGGTTTGCTGCTTCAAGCTTTGCGCTGGGTAACTCCATTAGTATATAAAACTATAAACTATAAAAATCACTGATGTATCTCATCTTTTCTGACAACAACAAAAACACAAAAAAATCAAGAATCACTGCTTAAGAGTTATTTTGTTGTTTTATCTCCCTGTTTGAGGTATTTCCCTATAGAATAAAACCTTTTGATGAGTTGCCCTATAGAATAAAACCATTGGTTTTTACTTGACATGTCTATTGTCTTGTAATTTCCCAGAGGTTAACCAGATCTCTACACGGTGAGCAAAGGGACACGGTTTTACAAGCCTTCATCAGCAATGATCTTCTGGAGCGCTACAGTTCCAAACAGGTATATTGCAAAAGTCTTGTTGGTAAATCAGATTTAAATGAATATGAAGATGTCACTCTAAAAAATTGTATAGTTCTAAAATAGCTAAATACTAAAATAGCTTTATATTAAAAAGTATAACATGGTTTTTATCCATCTTGACACATTGTTTCCAACACGTGTTCTGCATCGATACAAATATGTAAAGCTTTCAATTTTGTTATGCTTATCAATGTTAAAATAAACAGTCTGCGTGGATAAACCTGTTATATATAAACATCAATGAATGGTGATGCTTTAAAATATACTGTAGGATATTATATATGGTATAGTATGAAAAGCAACCAAATATATTTAAATTGCATTTCTATCCAGATGTTGATCTTTTATGTTGTTGTTGTTTTCGCAAACCGCAATTAACCGTTATTAACGCATTTAAAATAATAAGTGCTGCCGATGACCCACTTAATTTTTAAAATGTGTTTACCCACAGTCTTTCTCTGGTATTTAGGATAAAGCTGAATGTGGATGATCAAGTTTTAGCAGATAACGTGACATCTTGACTCATAATTTCCAATCCTTAGGGCACCTTTCGGTCTTTGTTCAGGATGAATGGCAATATCTCATGTTACTAAAATCCGGAATACACTTGGTCGCAGACAAAATAGTCCTTTTCACATTTAAGGAACAACTAATTGGACCAAAAGCCGCATAAAAAGCAAGAAAAAAACAAAAGCAGAAAAAAAGTCTTTGCCTAACTGGTTTTGTTTACTTTACAGAAAACTGTTCTTTATCTGATGAAATCCAAAAATGAGATTGTCAGGCAGTATATGGCACGGCTCATCAACGCCTTTGCCTCATTGTGTGATGGTAAGCGGAAAAAAATGTCTTTACTCCAAGCAGAGGTCTTGCTTTGTTTGTTCCAGTTTTATTGTCTTTCTTCCTTAAACCAGTTTGTGTGTCAGAGAGTGTAAACAAACTTGGAAAAACCCAAATATATCCCACTGATCACAAACATACCTCCAATGCTCTAGGTGGCACTATAATGTGCATAAAAAAAATAAATTAAAATAAATAAAAAAAAATTGTAAGAGGCTAAAATTTAAATTCTGATCCTCAAATCCCAAAGTTGCTGCTGTTGTTTTTTTCATATGTAAGGTGTGGTCACATTTACCGTTGCACAACTGTGTTGCACGTCCTGGAAGCAAAACTCAGAACCTGTATTAAACATAAAAATTTATATTCTTTGTTTATATTTGTTGATTTATTTGATGTAAAACATACTTTTCTGAACTTAACTTGTAGTCACATGCATTGCTCTGTACATTTCCGCAAGCTAAATCTGGTTATCTTAACATGAATCCATGCAAGGGTGAAAGAATTTCACACAAGATCAAGTGTCACAAAAATTTACAGCAATTCAGTAGACTATTGACAGAAGACAATGAATATTTTTCCTTGTAAAAATTCACAAATCATAATTCAAAAAATATAGTCTGTAAACGGGGACACACGAACCTCCAGGGCTCTAGGTGGGGCTATATTGTGGGCCTTTTCTATAGCTTTTAAACTGCATGGACTAGAAGCAAAATCCTGACCTTGAATCTATTAAGATTTCCATTTTAATTAAAAAACTATTTTAAAAATATTCAAATGTTCAAACTCTCAATTGTTGTTTGGTCAAATTCCCAAAAACATTTTAATTTGAAATTTGCTAAATCATGTAAATTTGATATGAATCAACAGACTCTGAAAAAAACCCTAAGGGGATATGTACAACTTTGTATTGGTCACGTGAATTTGTTGTTTTTCAACAATTTGTGTAATTTGTTTTTTTGCTACATTTTCGTGTTTGTCTTTACTTCTGACACATGTTTATTGCTGTCTTAATGTTGCACACCCAGGACGCATGTACCTGTCTCAGATACCCTCTTTGCTGAGGTTTCTGCTTGATTCTCTGAAGAACGAAGAGAAAGAGTCTGTAACGCGAGAAAACGTTCTTGCAGCACTGCAGAAACTCAGCCTACGGTATGCCATTTGTTAATAAATGTTAATGCACACAGACTTTAATCATGTGCTGTATCAGCTACAAGATCGGGTATAGCATTTCCAACAGAACCCATTTTAAACACCTCAAAAATGCCTGGTGTTTGTATATTTTCTGCTGTGTGCAGGCGAGCACAGCAGTCTGCTATGATCAGAGACGGTCTGATTGGCTGGTTGGTCAAAGAACTTCATGACTCTGACTGTCTGTCCGACTACACGCTTGAATATGCCATCTCCCTCCTCATGAACCTCTGCCTGCGAACTCAAGGTAACAGATACTCTGCCACAATGATCCATCAATCAATACCTATCCAAGAGAATAAAGGTCCACTTAAACAATTATTGTTCATCAGTCTTTGTTGTGTAGTTTGCACACTTTTATTTGATTTGCTAAAGCAAACAGAGAAATGTAATTTAAGTAGCGCAGTGTTCACTCTGAAAAGTCTCACGCTTCAGGAAAGAAAAAATGCGCAGAGGAAGCAAAGCATGTCCTGAAAGTCCTGACGGAGCTCCTGGGACATGAGAACCATGAGGTAAATCAGTACCTGCTCAAGCGCTACATGCACAAACAAGGTGTGTTATTTGAATTTGTTCGCCACCTTCCTGATCGCTGAATACCAAAAGGCGTAAATTAGCTTAGGCCTTTTTTACGTCAGACGACTCTCAAATAAAAAGGCTTTTGTCAACTTTGGATTTAAGTGTTTGTATTGCAAATGTGCCTTTAAGAATTTAACTGAGCAACATCCCAACATAGATGATGCACAACGGGCCATATATAAGCCTAATGGGCATATATACAATGAAAATAAAATGGGCCCAAGTATAGAACCATGTGGCACACCACAGTAATTTAGCTCATGTAGGGTAGACACAAATTTCCAAAAAAGACCTTTCCTTTAAATATGACTTAATCCCATCTGAGTTATCAAATGCTGATTGCATGTTTGTGTTCATGTGTGCAAATATAGATTCGGTACTATGTGAATGGAGCATTATACAGCATCCTGTCCATGCCAGAGATACGAGAGGAAGCCAGACAGATGGTATGTGTTTAATCACGATTCATTCACAGTTGCGAGATTATTGCTTTGACCCCAGTGAGTAATAAAAATCCAAGTTATTGCATCTGCCATTACAGTCAAACTTTTCAAAGTTAAACAGTAATGTATGATGCAACAATTCAGAAAGTAAAGTAAAAAAGAAAAAAAAAGTTTGCTTAGAAATCCTAGAGGAAACATCAAACTACTCATAATCCTTAAGTAAAACCAGAGAAGACAATGTCAAACAAAAACTACACCCTTTTTATATAAACCTACACGTTGCATTGATGAAAATGACAGATATTTATAAAGATATTTCTAAAAATGTTATTGCCTGTTGTGAATAAATGTTGCTCTTTTGAACTTTATATTCATTAAAGAATCCTATATATACTATACATGTTTTTCTTCAGCCCTCCCTTTCTCTAAATTCAATTTAGTTTAATTTGTAATTGGCATGACATTTGTTACAGCTTATTGCCAAATAGTGTTTACATTGAATCTAGAACATTATTTATATTTATATACAGTAAATGTTATGTATATCACCCTGTGATTTTGCAAGTTCTCTTACTTAGAAATCCAGGAGGGGTCTACAATTTTCAGCATAGGTGCATTTCCACTGTGAGAGACAGAATCTAAAAAGAACAATCCAGAAATCACATTCTTTACTCTTATTATTTGGGAATTACTGTGTCAAATAAGTATGTCATCACTTGCTTATCTGCCAGATTTCGGACCCTAAAAGACCCGATATTTAGCTTTTAAATAGTCCAGCTCCACTCTGCTTATGATTCTACATTAGTAGCACCTGTTTGAGGTCGTCATAAA
>JAUCNO010000460.1:3315578-3329135 GCA_032353835.1 Enteromius viviparus
TTGGTGTCAATGTATGCGTTTCTATGGGAATTTACAGTTCTGATCCAAATTTGATTTGACTGTAAAATTCTACTGTTATTTCTCAGTAAAAATACATTTTATTTTTTACAGTGTACTCCTAGAGCTACAGAAACCACAGCCGATGACGTCCTCTCCTGTTCAGTTCAACTCTCACGTGAAGAACCGTAAAACAAATAGTAATGAGTCCTCAAAACATAATATTAAAGTGCCATTTATTTTTTTAAGGAAAGCACACGTTAATAAAAAATAAAAATAAATGAAATGTAGTTTATAAACCAATTTCAGGAGGAAGCACGTTCAAATCAGCTGTTATCAATCTTTCAATCAGCACCGCCCCCATCAAAGCCAATCCAGTGACTTTTCTCCACTATATATAGGCCAGTTTTCTTGCCTTCTGCATCTCGTTCTTGCATTTCCCCCCTCCTCTCCTTCTCCGCCGTTCGCCCCTTCCTCGGGGGGCACGCAGGGTTCAAGCCGGACTCGAGCCACGCCCTCTTTTAGGGCTCTCGCCCCCGACAACACGCCAAACATGCTTATATATATATATAAATATATATATGCAAGATATTTTTGTACAAGAAGTTTGTAACCAGGCTGTTTTGGGTCACCATTGACTTCCATAGTATTTTTTTCCTACTATAGAAGTCAATGGTGACCAAGTTTTGCTTATGTTATGTTTTTATTTATTTTTTATTATCTTTCTTTGAAATATTGTGTTTTGAGGACTCATTACTATTTGTTTTATGGTTCTTCACGTGAGAGTTGAACTGAACAGAGGACGTCATTGGTTGTGATTCCTGTAGTTCCTTTCAATTAAACAAAAGTGGTTGTTAGATATAACTGAAGCATAATTGAGACATTACATAATAATGAAGTGAGTTATGATAAGCTCAAAGTACCAGATATCCATCAGATACCCCTTATGTAGCTCATTTATGTGTATGAATGGATGGAGAGTTAACTGTCCCGGCAGGGGCTTGTTTGACCCCTGATCCCTCCTCACTTCTGTTTGATGTTTCAGCCTTTGGATCAGAGGCCGGTGCCCCTGCAGGCAGGTGAGGAGGCCGAGTACATGCTGGCACTCAAACAAGAGTTCAGAGGAGCCATGAAAACGCTCCCCTTTTACATCCGTCCTGCTGCACCCAAGAAAGGTCAGATCAGCGTCAAATATGAGCTCTGACATCTTTAAGACATCCGGTATTTCTTTGCTATGCAGACTTTAGGATGAAAACAAAACACAGGGTTTTTGAAAAAGATATTTGTATTCCAAGATATAAATTTTTTTTCTCAGATTAACGATTATAAAAAAAAAACTACAAATTCATGGCAATGACCCCTTTCTAAAGCAGTGTGTTATTAATAATTTGAAGTTATTTTGTCCTTTTTGACAGATGTGGAGCGTTACTCTGACAAATACCAGAAAATTGAAACCTCTGACAACAGTTTGGAATGGAAGCCAGGTGAGTGATTCACTTCAGTGCAGTTTTAGTATTAGTTATATTCTATGACTATGACAATGTTTATTATAGTGCTTCCGTGAGGAAAGTGAGTAGGTTCAACAAAAGAGAATTTTATTTTAAGCAATTTCAAAGTTTAAAACAAGAGATAAATTAAAGAGAAAAGGACACCAAAAGGAAAATGAATTTGAATAACTAAACCTCAACCCAGACTCTGGTATCGTTTGGTACTCAAAAACCAAACCCAAACTAAACTACTCTACCTAATAACAAAAAAAGGACAAAGGTGGTTGTCACTCCTTACATACTACTAACAAAGAAAAAACTAAGTTTAAATTACAAGTTTACCTGTTTCCTTTTTCATGGTTATTTTAGCAAGTGATAATTGAAGTTAAATTAGACAAAGCGAAGCAGGTCTTTACACTCATTACAAACATCGTTCAGTAACAGGAGTTCTCGTATTTCAAAAGTGTTCAGAGTTTAAACAGGCGAATGCAAAATCGAGTTAACGAATAATTAGCGATAGCAAAAACAGACTAAATAGCTTAACAAAACATGGTTGACACAAAATGGACAGCCGCCCGCTGGCTGGAAAGCAGGCCGACTGACAAACGGCCAAGGGAGCCCAGCCAACAAAGTCTCACGAGCAATTCGTACATATTCGTACGAGGTGCCAAATTTGTGCCAATTCGTACTAATTTGTACGACCTCACTCGTACGATTTTGTACAATTTGTCTAAAACCACGTGATGGGTAGGTTTAGGGGCGGGGTTACGTTTAGGTCATTCGTACACTAGGTTGCATAAAATACGTACAATTTAGCAAAAATGAATTTTCGTACCTCCCTAGTACGAGTTTGTATGAATTAGACATAAAATAATTATGAATTGTCGCGATATGGCTTATTCTTCATATAAATCATCACAAATCTATACACACGATCACTGCACTTTAAAAAAAAAAAGAAAGTAATAATAATTTATTTTAAAAATGTAAATGTTAAAAATAGATGACTGGCAGCTATGACTGCTTAACAAAACAAAACAAAAAAACATTAATTCAAAGTAAAATATTGTAATATTGTAACAGTTTATTTCCTGTAAAACATTCAACAAAAATTTCTGTAAAATAATTATTTTTGCACTTTATTTAACATAAGATATTTTACTGTAATTACAGTTTTTGTTTGGCAGCCATAAACCTTTTTTTTCTTTTTACATTGTGCATTACAAGTAACGCAAGTTACATAATCAGATTACCATTTTCAATTAACTTTAATTTAGAAAAATATACATGAGTTCATTTATCAAATAATTAATGCAAGTTACTTTGTTTCCACATGTATTGACTGACAGTGCTCCTGTCCCTGTGTTGAGAGCAGAAGAATTGTGTGCAGAAGCTAATTTACCTTTACTTCAGCCTGAGGCTTATTCCTTTTACTTTACTTAAACAGTAATGTTTCAATATTGACGTCAACATGAAACAGCTATGGATTCGTTTTTAAAAAACGACTCATTTCAATGATTCAGAGTTTTTCTGTTTAAGAGACTTTATGCACTTTCATATTTAAAACTTTGCAGGAAGTTTTCTTTCACTTAGAGCTGTTATACACACCGCATGAAAGATATTTTCAATAATCAATAATAGGGGCACTATACTACAAAACGTACAATATTCCAGTGTTTTGATTTTTGATTTTTTTTTTACATTTTAATGAGTCGGAGACACTTTGGTTTGCCATGCTGAGAGTTTGGCCTTACAACTTATACTCCTCATATTCTCATACGTTTAATGATGTTGTAGATTTTTCCCACTGACATCATAAAAAATATCCAAGAACATTTTTCTGCGTCTTTGACCACAAAATGTTATATGCCTAATTTTTAATATACTTTCAAGCTTTCATGTGGCGAAAAAAAGCAGAGAAGTTTAGATCGGAGAGCGCGGAGGAGCGGCGGGCAGAGCGCTGTGTGCGTCGAGCTCCTCGCTAAGTGTTTCAGCAACGACCGGCCGTTTGGGGCCGGTTCAAGACAAACTACATGTCTGTTAGAGTCCTATAAATAACAGTTTTATTATGCCTCTTTCTGAATGCTTTTTGCAAAGTGTGTCTCTGAAGGGTTGCACATGTGGGACTGCTCAGCGGCGGTTCTGTGCTCAGTGATGTAAGGGGTCAGAGTGGCGGTTTCATTCAGGACATTTTCATAATGTGATACAAAGCACATGGATACTGCTATTCACATCACTATCACAAAGTAAAGGTAACGGATGAAGTCATACCCGAAGTCAAGACTCGCTCTAAAACCATATAATGCAGTTTCTGGAGCTTTCTCCAGCTAATATGGAAGATGGAAGTAGCAGAACTGGAACGTTTCTAAACATAGTCGACAAGTGGGAGATTGGTAAATGAGAAAAGCTTGTTTTTGTTCAAAACAGCCAGTTATGTTACGCCTTATTGCATTTCCGTACCATTGGTTGGGATGAAAAAGCGAGCAATCACAATCTGATGTGAAGAGCGTATAAGAATGAAATGTTCTTAGAAAATTAAGTTGTGGGGCGAATTAAGAGCCCGAGTAACGTACAGAAGCTTACAGTTTGTTTTATGATAGGATGGTTTAAGATGTGCCAGGAATTGAAGTGGAAGGGGTTCGAACTCGGGACAAACTTATAGCTCTCCCGACATTGCTGTTAGTCCAAAATTATTTCATTTAAGTTTGTCTGAGGTTGGTGCAATGAGCTCTGTTCACTCTTATATGTGTTTCTAAATGGGTAAAATGGGTAATATGATGACATCACACTGCCACTGGTCTGGAGGACATCTGGTGATGTTTGTACTTTAAATTGTGCATAAATCAGTCAAAACTGAAATGCTTTAATACAATACAGCGAGCTCAAGAATTTATTATTCTTTAAACTCAAAAGATTTAGAAAAAAGTAGCACATTTTAATATATATTTAAAAAAGGAATGTTTGATGTACATAATTTAACTTAATTGCCAACTATTTTACAACTAGACTGAGATTTAGTATAGTTTAAATTGGTATTAAATACAGCTAGCTGAACATAGACCCAATTAAACAGGACTTAAGTGCACTGTAAAAAAATAAAAAAAACACAGTGATTTGTACGGTAAAAACCTGTGAAAATGCTACGGTAAAAACCTGTTAAATGGATAAATTTAAGAATTCACTGCATTGCATTTAAAATCTTTTTGAATTTTGAGTTTTTTACTTTAAAATAACAGTTTCTTCTTGCTTTTTACTTATCAGTTATGTTTATGTTTATACCTTCTGTATATGTTCATGTTTAAAAGCTGCTTGTGATGGGCTTTGGTTCATCATGTGACTTTGTCATCACTACTTACATTTGGTAGTTATCAGTGTATTTTAAAGGTACAAAACAGATTTAAGTACTTTAATAGATGGTTATATTAACATTATATCAGCTAATGAAATTACGGTAAATTTACCGTAACTTAAAACAGTAACACCTAAAATGTTGTTACTGTATTTTTTATGGTCTAATTCTGGCAACCACAACTTTTACAGATTTTTTTTTTTTTTTTGCAGTGTACATTTATATATTTAATATCATAATTATATTGCCTTTAAAATGTGGCTAAAGATTATTGCCAAAAACTTTTATGCTATAAACGGAAAACAACTGTAAGGTCATTACTATACTCATTATACATTTGTAAAACAACGAAGTTGCAAATTAATAGATTTCAAATATTTTACATAATAACACAATGTGACACAACAAATATTAAAACACAATTGTTTAAAAACTGTAAAACATTTAATTTTGACATTATTGCAAAGTGCACTTTTCAAAAGTATACTCACTTAAATGTCAGTATGTATATATATATATATATATACACTCTTAGGATATGTATTTTAAGAGGACATTCAATACATCAAATTTTTATTGATGACATGTACAAGGTTTGACATTTTAAATACTATGTTAATATTGCACAGTTTAGTCAGTGTTACTTTAAACACTGGACTTAAAAAAAGCAAAATCTTTGAACATTTTAATATATTTTATATGGAATTAGAATATTAGCCTTTGGATATTGTTGAAGTCATTAAACTTTGTGCATGAGCAAATACCTACTTCTGTCAGTGTTCAGCTCGCAGTTTAACGAGGTGTTTCATTGATTTGTCAACCGAACTTGAGTAAAGTCACCACATGATGAAAAAGTGAGGTACGACACATGGTACGCTTAGGTCAACAGCTATTCCAAGGCAAATATTAGTTTGCCTGCTGCATCATAAGAAGAGCTGCCTGGTTTTAGTATTAGTGTGGTTTGTGTTTAGCCGTTTGCAATAACTGTAAAAGCGTCTGTTACAGCTAACATGCTATTTTGATGCAAGCGGAGTCGAGAAGTGCAATCGAGGCTTCAGTTTGAAATCAGAAGTCACAGCCAGTTTCACCACATCATCATTTACCCTCCTTTCTTTAATACCCGTATGTTTAGACCACAATTAAAACAGCTTTGACCTACGATTGTTTTGCATTACAACAATTTGATATCAATCTATTGACAACAAAAAAAAAACCCTGACGCATTACCAAACGCCCATCAAACAACCCATATTTTCGAGGTTTGGGTGAGACATGTTGTTGTAAAACTAAATGCAAATGGAACATTTTCGAGTTTGTATGTCATTGCAAGTAAAGGAATGCAATAATGTGTTTCATGGTGATATAAAAAGTCCCTTTTTAGAGGGACAGGGCCTTGCTTACTCACATTCAAATAATTCCACATGGTGCTGCGGCCTCATCTACATGCTATAACGCCAGCGCTAGGAAAAACATTTACTTTAGTAGCTGATGAAGTCGATCAAGGGATCTATTTAACCAGTTGGTTTCAGAAACTAAGAAGTTTGACAATCGCCAAAAAGTCTGGTGCAGTCGTTGCATATTCTGACCAAGAGCCACCCACCTTAACATCCACCAATCAATATCCATCACAGAAAGTCACATTTGCTTGTAATGAGAAGTAAACGAGGCTTCAGTCTGGCTTCTGAAACCTCTGTTTCTAATTCACGTCCTGTACACAAAGCCATGTGTGCAGTCTAAAATCTGCATATAGTCACACACAATTATGGAGATCATACACCTCCGTTTACTGAGAGTAAATATTTGACCACTTTTGAGATGTGACATAATGACAGAATCTTTATGTGAATTATTCTTTGAAAACGAAAACTGAAAATGTACTCATGCTCAGACCATCCAAGATGTAGATGAGTTTGTTTCTTCATCAGATTCAGAGAAATGCATTACATCACTTGGTCACCAATGGAGGTGAATGGGTGCCGTCAGAATGAGAATGAGCTGATAAAAGTCTAGTCCAACAGTTAATACCTTGAAAAGCCAAAAGCAGTGTTTGTAAGAAAAGAAACCTATAAAAATGTTTTGTTTTTGACGTATTCTTTGCTAAAATTCAGCGTAAAATCCACAATAATGCTCTGTGCATCTCACATTAAAATCCACCTAGAACTATTTTATTACTACTTGATCTGTGTAGATTTCTTTACTGATTCAGATTAGATGACTTTTTCACTGGAAGCAACAAAATTCAGTATTCTTATGGCACCCATTCACTACGGTCGATCCATCGATGAGCAAATGGTGCAATGCTTTATTTCTCCAAATCTGTTTAGATGAAGAAACAAACTAATCTACGTATTGCATTGCCTAAGGGCGAGCACATTTTCATTTAAGAAATTGATAATTCAATTTGCAAAGGATGCATTAAATTAATTGAAATCATTTAAAATGTAAACAAAAAAAAAACAGTAAATATCAAAGTTTCAAGTGAATCTTGACAAATGTAATTGTTTCGGGTTATTTTGGGAGGAAAAAGAAAGTGGTATAGAAAACGTTGAAGTGTTGACCAAAAATGAATCATTTTCAAAAGCAAGTCAATTTAAAACTATATATGTTCAGTAAGAACCAATTAAGTTGCAATCAAAAGCGAAAGTGCAAAACTAAAAAGAAACTGTACATGTTTCAAAAGTGCAGTTCGTTGCAGGTTGAATGTGGCACACTAGCATGGTATCCATAAGGATGGGAGTAGGGTTGTGCCTGTTGTCTAAACCCCAGTTTTACAGTAGGAAGGACTGAAACATCTGGAGGTTAACCACTATGCTGGGATCACCAGTTAAATGGTGGCGGGTCTGGGCCGCGGTTCAATCCCGGCATCTCCTGGCCCCTTTTCTTGCAGCAGGGGTACCGGCGAGATTGCATGGAAAAGCAGTTAAAGTGGCTACGGCAATAGTGATGAACAAGTTTCCATCAGGTCTCTCCTGAAGATGATGGTTGGGTTGCCATGTTGGAGTTCAAGGAATAAGAACTCAACATGACCTCTTTTTTTTCTCTCTAGAAAAGCAGGGTCATGGATCGCAGTGGATCATGTTAAACCCATCGTCAAACCTTGTGGTAAACTCAGACTCCGCTACATTCAACAAGCAGTTTTCGCTCGATGTCAACCTTGTGTTCACCCCAAAACTGATTGCTCCGGATACTTTGAGTCTTGTAATGCATTTATGTCTATTTTGGGACATCATACCCCAGAGCATGAACTTAGTGGATTTTTTCCCCCCATTATTAGGTGGGTTAGGATCTGAGAGCAAGTTCTTCTCCAAATCCGTTTGGGTTCTGTTAAAAGTTCTGTTAGTAGTTTACCTGCAACTGATTATCGCTGCCCCTATTTTGCGCTGCTCTTTGCAGATTTTGTTAGTCATTATGGAAATAATCTGGCGGCATCTATGTTTACTTAACAACATTCTGCTAAAAAGGGAAATGTTTTTCCTTCGCGTTTTTTCGACAACAACATTGTCAAAACAAGCCCTGTTCCCATGGATTTGTAAACAGGACTTAAAATGCTGCATTATGAGTGCCAGGCCAGTAGATGGCGATAGTCACCGAAAAAATATATATTAATTGAATTTTTTGCAATAAATTGATTTTAGCAGCATTTGAAAAACTTATATAGTCAACTAACTTTCAGCTTTATGTTATTATTATTATTATTTAAATGTACACTGTAAAAAATGACCGTGATTTTAACGGTAAAAAACTGTGAAAATGCTACAGTAAAAACCTATTAAATGGTAATGATAAATTCCTGTAAAATTTACAGGAAAACACCCTAAACCGACACTCCCAGAATTCTCTGCATTGCATTTCAAATTTTGTCTCATTTGATGTTTTTTTTTTAAAATAACTACGTTTCGTCTTAGTTTTTTCTTATAAGTGATGTTTATTAGGGTTGTATGTTACATGTAATGTTGTTGAATGAAATTTCAGTTTAATGAGTCACCATGATGGTGTTTAGTGTCTGTGTGAATGAAAATGTTTTGTTTTTTTTCGGTTTCCATTTTTATGAAAATTCTTTGAAAACGGTATCATGTGAAAAGACCATAAAGTTCGCTCGTTGTCAGTAAAACATTCACAGAAATCTCCGAACCCATCATGACTTTTATGGGATTAATTTCCTGCTAATTTGCACTTTTCAGTGCATCTGGTCCTATTTTTCTTACGATATACTGAACTTCACTACCGCATCTTCAGCACCAAATGATTACTGAATGAATGACTGTGATGAGTTGATTCTTTGTAATGAATCACACAGTTGTGAGACTACTGACCAGTTCATATGACAACATGAAAATAAAAATATGTATTATTTTTTGTGAATACAAATAAACAAAAACTTGTTGATTTGATGCATTAAACTATGAAAAAAGGCCAAAACCATCCCCATCCCCCTCAAAAAGCACTAAAAGAATCATTAAAGAGAAATCGGATTAATTCAATTTCTTTACGATTCATATCTCTGCTAATATTCGCAAGCAACAGTAAACATGAGCTTTACACTGAAGGAGGGACCTGAATCTTGAGACTCTTTATAAGGAATGCTTTAGATAATAAGAAGCTATTTCCATCTCTATCCATCATTAAATTGATGTTTCCTCTAAAACGTAGGCATCATCAACGTCTAACATTATTGCTCAAGCATCTCATAAACAACATTTATTTATATAACAGTGGAATACACGAGGGCAACATTTCCACATCAAATGCATGAATTTACAAACCAAACCATTATACTTCATATTCTTGTTTAATTAGTTTGGGTTTGACTGTTATGTCACTATTACAAGTCAAATGGCTTTCTGCACATCTTGACTGGGAGCGTTGTTTGCTACAGTCTTGTTTTTGGTTTTATGAGCATTAAATCAATTGGTTGCGATCAAAAAAACAAACAAACCTGACAGCCTTTTAAAAGCTGAGCATGTTTTCATTCTCTCTAAAACCTCATCAAGGGTGCAAAAATGTCTCTAAGTGCTCATTATCCGCTATGCATTTTAAGACTTGTTTTTTTAATAAAACCGATTTAAAGTTTGGCTTAGACAATTTTTTAAATCGATTCCATCATCATTCAGCAAATTTTTTTTTAATGAGTCTGGCTTTTAATTTCAAGTTAAGACAAGTGAACAAAAAAATTATAACTATAAAAATAGAAAAAAATTAGCTAATCTGCCAAACATTATTAAGAAATCATATCCTGTTTAGAATGAGGGATCACCACTCAATCTCAATTGGTTTTCGAAGATGTCCATTATATCTTTTTAACAGAATTTAAAATGAATAGATAAATGTTAAAATGTATTAAGTGTGGTTACAATTATTCATGCGATTGTGCAAAGCAGTATAAAGCATAATTAATGCTACTTTAATAATAATGAGTAAAGTAAAGCATTACAGACTTTTTTGGTAAAACAAAAAAGATGACGTTTTAAAGAATGTACAAGCTGCTCTTTTCCATCCAATAAAAGTCATTCTACAGTTTGCATGTCAGATTTTTTTTTCCTTTTTAATTGTGGGTGCGCGTTATATTTCATAAATTAGACTTTACACAAGTTTTTTATTCACAGGGATATTTTGTCAAGCTTTATAGGTATGTAAAATATCAGTATTGTATAACTGGCTACTGTTATTTTTGTTACTTAATATGTTTAGCTTCATTCTGTTCATTTGAAAAATATGTATTCCTCATTAACGGGCTGCAGAAACAATCTTGGTTGACTTCATGCGGTCTAATCATTTTTTTCGACGTTTTTAGATTCATATATTCCATGAGTCATGCGCTGTGTCTGACAATAGCTCAAATTCAAGAAAGAAAAAAAAAATTGAAAGGAAAAGCGGGTTGGTGTTTTATATGTTTTGCCAGTAAAGTCTATTGAGGAGCGGAAGGGAGCCCTTGCAGTGACCGGGAAAGCGGGCAGCTATAAACCAAACGCACACTGCTTTATAAGACTCGGGGCCACCATCTCTCTATGAGGAGATTTTTTTCTAAATTATTACCATCATTTGTCATCACATTAGCGGCTGGCTCCCATCCTGGGAAGCTGAGCTTTTAAAACAGCACTGCCACAATCAGAATCCAGTCCATTTGACACTCACAAACCTAAAAACTTTTTTAAATTTTAAAAGTGCATGGTAGTCACTTTGGGCTATCTATAGACCATCTATAGAAAAAAACAAACAAACGCCCTACTGTACTTCCTTTTACGAGAGCTATTGAGAAGGAGTTGGCAGGCAATATTGGGATGTTGTCAATTACAACTATGATGTTTGCCTCAATAAATTCGTAATTAGCTGCTTCTTAATAGTTAGTAAGCTAGTTGTTAAGTAGGATTGAAGGATGCAAAGTATGTTAATTCAGAATTATGTGCTTAATGTAAGTAATAATTCTATTACAACAAATTCATATTAAATGAAAAATTAAACGTTGAAATAATTTGACAGTAGAAATGCTGATAGACAGAAGACGTTATGTAAAAGTTTTTTTTTTTACACCAGAGGCTAAAAAACACTTAATTGAAAGTGCATGTGTTTTTGGATGTGTTTTTGACAGTTAATAAACTTTAATGTCAATCATTTTCTTCACTTATGCAAAAGTACTTTCTCAGATTTTGATGGATAGACAGATACTGTACAGTATATAGATAGATAAACAGATAGATAGATGCTCTTGAAAGTTTTTTTTTGGACATTTGCCGCAGTTTTTCTTCCCCGTGTTGCGTCCTGTCTGATCTTCAGCTCCTGATTGACTTTCCCGAGGGCCGTCTCTCTCTCACCTCTCTTTTGCTGTTGTGATGACTGTGCAAACGCCGAGGCTTCATCGCTGCCAAAACTCCCGCTTTCTCACAATGCTTTCTTGTTTTAATCAGCAATATATATATATATTCTATCTTTCTTTTTTTATCCTTTGGTCTTTGATGCCAACACGCCTCTGGGTTTTCTCTCATCCAACACAATCCCAACAATTTAATTACTAAATCACTTTGTCATCGATGTGGTTTTTGTTTAGAAATCAAATAAACCACTGAACGGGTTTTGCCTTATCTTGTTTTCATTACTTGATCAGCGGTTTGAAATCTTAAGTGGGCATCGCAGCTTCAGGGAGACTAAACTCACATCATGTGTGGTCAATTTACAACTTCATGTAAGTACAGGCTGGAAACTAAATAATGCTTTTTAATGAGAGGAAAATTCCCTTTAAACATTGATGACTGGAACACACATAAAATGATCATTTATCATAAAAGAGTGACAGTTAATAAATCATATTATACATAAACCTAATCCAAACAGAAACCCACGGGTAAATGTTTGTAAGTTATATTGATATGTCAATAATCAGTATCTTAGTTGCCGGCCGCAACTTGGAAGTTCAGCTAAACATACCTAAATTTCCCCCGACATCAACCACACTATAATGGAAATCCTATCAATCCACACGGCACCCTGTGAAACACTCCACCGGCAGAAAGTGGTCCACGTCAAGTCCTTAATGGCTCCTAAAAGAAAAGATCATAAAGACACATTAAATCAACAGACTAAAGAAAGACAACTTCGCGAAAAAATAATAATAAAAAAAAAATAGTTTGTCACTATTACCGAAAGCAAGACACAATAAATATCACCACCCCAAACGGTTGAAAAGTTTCATGCAATTACCAAACCTAACTGTATAGCGAACTTCGCCACAAACTTGCCGCAATACAGACGCCGCCATCACCATTCTAATCAAAATACAGATAGCACAAATAAACTTCAAACGATTAACCATAATACACGGTAAAAGAGTCGTCTTACCCTACCTGAACAAATACAGGTAATGAAAATGAGCACGCCATGGAAACGGGAATGCCAGGAAGAGCCCAAAATCAACAGGATGCCACATACTGTAAAAGTCTTTAAATAGTCCGACTACTTATACCTCATTGGTCTGACAATCACATGCCAACCAAGCCAAAATACTTACCTGGCAACAAATGAAATACTGAATAAAATTCTACTGTTCAAATTATAACCAAATACTTGACATGCTTTAGTCAATACATCAAATGTGTTTTGAAGCAAAGCTTTTAATTTGACGCAAAGTGTGTGTACGTATATTTTAGTTTTAGTACATTAAGTGGCGTTTGTTTTATAAACATTAACTTTTTCATCTGAAAAACACACTGGACATTCAATACTGTTCAGCACACTTATTTTTCACAAGAAGTCTGGCATTTGAAATCTAGCGTTGTTTAGATTTAGGAAATAGTCTAGTGCAAAAGTACAATGCGCATCAAAACAACTCTTTTTTACCAGATGTGCCAATTAAGGTCTTGTGGGTTTTAGCGGAAATATACGTCTGGATCTCGGCAGAGGGTTTGAACAGTCATAAAGGGATACTTCCTTCCTAGCGGTTTGGTGTACAGAGTTACTAGAACTTAATTGTCAATTAATCCTTTCCATTCGTGTCCAAGATTATTTGTATTAGTGTGGAACATGTGTGGCAACTTGACTTGACTATCGGTATAAAGTCTGGTCCACACTGCAGTTCAGTTTAACCAAGACCTTGCCACTTAGACAAGAAAAGACCATGCTTAATTTGTTTATACAGTATCCCATCCATTTTTTTGTTAACGAAAACTGAAACTAAGACGAAAACTATTGGTTAAAAAACATTTTCGTAAACTGAAATAAAATTAAAAATTCATA
>JAUCNO010000460.1:3353341-3364604 GCA_032353835.1 Enteromius viviparus
TATTGTAACACCGCTACGTTTTGCACTTTGGACCAACGTAGTCAGGGTACGTTTTTGTATGAGACTGGGTTGTAAAAAAATATCGGTAAAACAGTCCATGTGACATCAGGGGATCAACATGTTTGCAATGCTAGGAGAATACTTTTTTTGTGCACAAAGAAAACATAATAAATAATATAATTTACAATTCTCCCCTCACTTCCGCCATTTTCAGAGAGTATCACAACGTACCGCATACGCAAACTTTAACATATCTGACGTTATCAGTCTTGCTTACATCTGGGTAAAAGCATGCACATGTACGTAATATGCGTTTTTTTGTCTAGTGGAAGGCGTACGCTTACGGTTTTTCTCCTGAAACAACGTTCCAATCAACCAATCAGATTCGAGGGATCTTTTTTGGAAATATCTGTTTTAGGCTTATGATCAGGGTTAGATCGCTTCTGGACCCTTTTAAATAAGCTATAATTTCCAACTGATTTTACAATTTTTAGGATAAGTCTATATTTTTGGACAGTAATGTCGATCCAGGATCGGCGAGACTATTTGTTTGCTTGACCAATAGGAGGAGTAGAAATGTAGAAAGTTGCTTCTATCATTTTAAGCAACAACAAAATGGCTACAACAGTAATTCTGGTGGCTTATTGTACATATTTGATAATAATTTGACAGGGTTTTGGGCCAATTATGTAACAAAAGTTTTGCACACATTATTAGCCGTTAACCTCAGCAACTGAATTTACAGATATTTGAACGTTATAGGTGTGATAAAGTCAAATGCATAGCAGCAAAGCTCAACTGTGCCAGATGCCCCTGTTCAGTGATTCAGTGATGGCTATTAAAATTAATTGACCAAATTATTTGAATTGAATCTGTCATATAGCCTTCTGTCACAGAATAAAGCTTAATTACATTCTCATCACACGTTTCTTTCAGGGTACAGTTAATCTTAGAAATTAAAACCATTGTACCTGTAAAAATAGTAGGCTTCTGGTCATGGTTTTAACAATGAACTGGAACAAGAAGCAGCTTCACGTTAAAGAGGAGTCCTCCACGAGTTTTCCAAAACTGTGATTTTCCATCGGAGTTTCTGGAGGGCAGCTGTTTATTATGGTGCTTCCCAGTTATCCTGGAGTCTTGCCCAAACACTTGTTTTGTTTTGTTTCTTTGCTCAGTGCTGGAAAGAAAGCTTGTTGATGTGTTGTCTTGCTAAAGCACTCCCAGATGGAATGCAACTTTTATGAATATACTTTCCTCATTATTTTGGGCTTTACTTGTTTGGCATTGCGGCCACTGTTCTGTTGTTATGAGTGAAGAAAAAATGATTTATTGTTATAAGATGTGGGAAAATGAACAACTTAGTACAGTTGGTTTAACATATGTTTTATTAGAAGTTAATGCCTGGACCTGAAACTGGCATGTGTGTTATATTCAGATAGAAAATGAATACAAGGCTGTTTTGAAGTCCAAGCAAACTGCATGTATTGTGCATTCTTGTGGGCCTAATCTATACTTTTAACACAAATCCAGACAATCAGGAATCTTTCAGTCAGGACTGACCTCAGATTTGGCATCAGGTTGAGTTGGTTAAGCACATTCACAAAGATGGCAAATAGAAACCTGCTTGATTTAAAAGTGACTTCTGGGTGAATTGTGCTTTATACAACTCTACATTATCGATTGTTTATCTTTCTTTAATTACTTCAATTTTCCCCTTAAAAGTGTTGCTATTGTGACCACAACTTAACTATAACTGACTTAAGAAATGATTCCACATGGAAAGGAATGTCCTTGACAACATAGGGTATCATAAACATGTTATAGATGTGTTATAACACAGATCCCTTGCAATAAACATGTCAAAACCTTCCTTAGTAGGAATAATATCAAATGATTGCTCTTTCATCACAATAGTTGACTTTGAGGGTTTGACACAAGCTCTTATGAAAGTCAATTTCCTCTACTAAATACAAATGTAATAAATAAATAATAATAAATATAAATATATACAATACTTTTTATATTTACTTTATTCAAAGCGACTTACAACTGAAGACAATGGAAGCAAAGAGAGCAATGATAGGCAACTTTTACCGTCACAGCTCTGACTCTGATTTGCGAGTTTTGTGCATGCGATTCTTTTTATTTTCTTACATTTCTGATGAGTTCATATCTTGCAATTGTGACTTTCTTTCCTCAGAATTGTGGGTTTATGTCTCGCAATTCTGAGTTTGTAAAATTAATTTGTCAGTTGTAAAGTGACATAATCTCACAATCATCACTACAAAAAATTCGTAACTTTGTTACGTTTGGAGAATCAGGGATTTTTGTACGATTCATATGATTTTATAAAATCAGTTCACACACCACTGATGGTTAGGTTTACACTTGCCTTTTCATAAAAATGCTAATTCATACAAAATCGAAATACGTTTTGCATTTGAATTGAATTGGGTTCTCTACATAATTGCTTTGAGTACTTTTCAGGCCTTATATGAGTAAAGTTCAGTGCTTGCTCTTTTGAAGTTTGCCTAAGCAGGGACAGTGTGTCATGGATGTGGAGCTCGGACACATGTAAACAGGTGATTAGCATCGCGGGAAACAAACAGAGATGGACTTGATGTGTGGATGCTGATCAGAAGATTGCTGGCATGTGGGGCCAATTGGTGAACAAAAGGCCAAGTTGGGCTGTGAAGCAGATGATTGCTGACAGATGGAGCCCGAGCAGGAGAAGAAAGCAATCAGGTGGAAGCAGTGATATGGTTGCCATCAGGCGGATGTGAGAGCAGCATGATGTCAGAATGAGTCAGCGCCCCCCCAGACGGACTGATGTCAGTGTCCTGCCATGGGGGGTTGCCACTACCTCAGCCAACTACAAAGAGCTGAAGAACAGTAAACCGATGACAAGAGCTGGTAAACAGAACTAATCAGATACTATCTAGTACGTCTGAAAATTAAAATGCATTTTTAGGAGATTTCCATGATTTCTGTGACATTATAGTGTGACATTATTTTCAGCTTACAACCCCAATTCCAAAAATGAAATACTATAAATTCAAGAATATGTCATCTATTCGTTCTCTTTAATCTTTATTTAACTAACTAAAGTGCATAGAAAAAAACTGACCAACTAAATTTTACTTTGAGAGTATGAACAAGCTTTGATGTCTGTAGCACACTCAAAAAGGTTGGAACAGGCGTATGTTTAAAGGTCAATTCACACTGCACAGACAACCCCAACAAACAAGTTGGCTCAAGCTGGCTGTTGGATTTTATTAAAAATATAACAAACTTCAAGTCACAGAGAGCAAAGTAACACCGGATGTGTCAGTTGTCAGTGTCAGTGGTTGTAATCAATAGAACCTCTATTGTATTTTGTCTCGTTGCACCACGCCGTTCGCGTCAGGTCTAGATGATGTAAGTCTGATTGGGAAAGAAACTGATGATTCTCTAACCACAATGAAAATTTGGCTTTGTGAGTAATTATTTGACTAAAAAGATTGCGAATAAAACAAAAGAGGTTGTTGGTGAAGCACGCTTTAAGGTTCAGGACATTCCACGACCCAACAAACACAAATTAGGCATGTTCAGTCGGGTGAAGACAAACTCCAACCAATGCTAACAGGGGTAACACACTGATCAACAAACTCCGACTAGTTTTTTGGCGTTTCTCTGTGCCGTGTGAATTGGCGTTAACAAATGAACTTTCATTCAGAGTACTGTCAAAGTTTTGCAAGCAAAATCTTTGTCCAGTCTTGTTTGATATTAGACCTCAAAAGCTCAGCTCATTGTCATGACTGGTCAGACATTTTCAACTGGAGACAGATCTGGACTGCAGGTAGGCCGCACTAACATATGATGAAACCACGCTGTTGTAGCACATGCAGAATGAGAGTTGCCATTGTCTTGATTTAATAACCATGGACTTCCCATTAAAGACATAATTTTGACGGCTGTATATTTCTCTGTATAACTCCGATATACAGTATGCTTTCATGCATGTCTGGATCTTCTCTTCAGTCTTTCAGACGCAGAAATCGAAGTCCATTTCTTGCCAGAAACAAGTTGAAATGTGGTCTGAGATGAACTCTGGCTCAGAGAACCCAGCAGCATCAATGCATGAACTGATGTATAGCTTATCTTAGATAGATCTACATATTATATTTTCCTCTTAGAGTAAAGGTCCTTTTATGATGGACAAGAGTTTCGAAGGGAGTATTTATTTTTTAACGAGCAAAAATGTTGGATGTTCCCAGTGTTCCAGTCTTACTGAATGGGTAGTGCTTTATAAACAGTAGCTGGCCTCTTGTGGTGAGCCCTGGCCTACGCCAGACAGAGGGGGGTTCTTCAGGGAACAAGGGTTACATACGTAACCGAGAAGTTCTAAAAGTTGAAGCTTTTAATTTTAGCGTATTTTTAGAATTTTTAAAATTAAGATTTGTTTTCATTGTTAGTTATTTATGTAGTTTATTATTCTGAAAAAAAAAAAATCTCACAATGTAATTAATGTCATAAAAATGTGTTAAAAATCTGATTTTGGGGTGAAATATAGCCCAAGCTTGTGAAATTTAACCATTAATGCAGCATGACCTTTTATTTATTTTTTTTTTTTTTATATTAACCTTTCAGTCTCATTTTATCCCATGTGTTGACAATCGCTCACCCCCTGCTGATGCATTTACACATCTTCATCAAACCAAATCACTCTGAAATTAAGGTTCTTCAAGACCCAATTGATAACCTGGAATGTCATTGGATAGGGTCACATTAAGCACTTTATCAGAAAAGCTGTAATGATTTTACCACTTTGCTTTATTCCGGCAGTAACCATAACAGAGGCGGGAGCCATACAGCGGGCAATTGCTGCAGAGTTACCAGGACGAGCCAGAGACCTCCCATCATTAAGGGTGATGATAGACCCAAGAGAGACATCAACACAGTCTCCCTCCAAATCTTTGCTATAGGACTCAACATCGATCTTATCCATTTAGACAGGGCCACCTAGATTTAGACAAAATTTGTGGTCACCGTCCACATGATGGTCACCATCTACTTTATTTGAATGGAAAAAGACATGCATTAAAAAATGTCTGGGTAAATGGACTTACATTGCTCTATTAAGGATGTTCAGATAATTTTTATTAGCTATTTTGAGCTTTCTGCTGCCCTAAGATTTTATTAATTAGGTCTATGTCAAGTGGTGGGATGACTGTTTTAATATTACAAATGTTCAGTCAGATTAAATGGCAATAGCAAGATGTCACAGCTGTCGCAAGAGATTTTCCGCAAAAGACTGTGCTTTTTGTCAGTTTTGTAGACTAACCAAGACAAAAGTGAATTCCACAGTTCTGGAATATGCTGCTGGTGCTCGTGTTAGTCTGTAACTGAGCAACATAGAGGAAACAGGCAAAGCTCATTAGCGAAAACAGGCAGACAGCTATATAACATTGCTCCCTCTAAATCCGTGTTTCATTCGTCATTTTCTTGGTTTGGTTTGAAAAGATGGCGGAATTTGGTTTCAATCTAACATTAATGAGGTACCTTTAAAAATAGCAGTCAAAATCATTTTAAAAAAAGTTGGAGAGGCAAAAAATGTCAGAGCATATTTCAGGAGAAGACAAGTGTTGAGAGTGAATTACTGAATTACTAAATTATTGTGCGGGGTAAAGCAGAACTTTTAAGATTATTTTTTTTCAGTTATTTTACCTATTTTTTCTAGGAGACTGTATTGACTATATCATCATGTTTTTATGTTAACATTATAACACAACGATTAACATATCAATAAAAAATGTAAATGTATGATATTATCCATATAAAAGTGGTCCAAGGACCGACCCCTGTGGTACACCTTTCAAAAAATCTCCTTCATTTTATTTTATTTAATTTTTTTTCTTACATAATATATTTTAAAATACGTTACAGGGTAGAGAAATGCATTTCATTGCAGTAGCCTATTTAAATGCATGTGAATACCTTTTCTAGAACTTAAATATACGGAAGGCAATATATATAAATATATATGTGTGTGTGTTTAAAATATATTTTCAATAATATATCAAAAACGTCTACAGATATGTTGTGAGGAAACATAAATATATATTTAATTACATTTAAGAATACTTTTTGGTCAAATGCTCTCGTTTTAACTGTTGCACCTAAAACATTTAGTGCCTCCCTATCAATCACACCTGTATAAATTTGTGGCCTGATGATTTTTGGACGTACAATTTTTGGGATTTAGTGTTGTTAAGATAAAATTAACAACAACAAGTTGCCAAAATCAGAGTAAGTCGCTTTCAGGAAAGACAATGATTGGGTTACCCAGGTTTGCATACCTTTAATCTGTGTATTTCAAGCCAATGAGCACTCACTGCGCCACAGTCTTTGATCTTAAGAGGAAAGGAAATGTTAACCCGGACATTTCTTGACAAGAAAAACACAGTCCTTTCCAAATGTTTACAACTTATTCCTCATGTAGTAAAGAGCAGAAAAGGTGGAAAAATGGGCTAATATTTCAATGAAAGATGAAATCAGCTGGGTTTATTTTGAAGTAGTTCACTATTTTGGTAGTAATTTGCGCCGTTCGTTTCATAATGTTAGTTTTGGAGGGCTCATTGTGAGAGCGCAGAGCTCTGCTAGATTAGCCATCTGCGCAGTGTAAACACAGACCTCTTCTGTTCTAAGAAAAGAACTACAGCAATGAGGTTGACGCTATCACGCTCACAACTATCGCACTAAATATTATACGATTTAACCGCCTGTGGGGGGGGATTCATTCATGTGTAAAGGGCCTACGAGTTCAGTGACTCAGAATACAAGTACTTACATCATAACGATAAAGGTCTTCGAATAAGGTTGTGTTTGTGTTAGAAAGCCAAGCTTGATAGTCATGTTGTGGGAGTTAGACTTGGGTGTGTGCTGTTTGAGAAAACCTGTGAGGGTTTTTCCCCCTCTGAACATGCTGCGTTTATTGATGCAACTTTTTAGGTGGTCCGGTGGAAAGTGGAGAGCCTCTGCACGCTTAGGGTCTGCACAATGTTGTACCTCACTGCTAAAGGCTAATGTTATTTTTCTCTCCCTTTGTTGCCTGTTTCGAGCAGGTTTCATGCAGTCTTAATGAGACATCAAAGACAAATCAGCCTAGCTGTGATTTTCTATGAAGCCGCTAGCTTACGTGTACGCACTTCATTGAGGTCGTATTCAGCTTTGCTTACAAGCGGAAAACATCAGTGTGACTGAGAGAGTTTAATAGGACAGTCTATGATGGGTTTATTATCCCCATTATGAAGGAGAGCAATGTTAATATAGAAATAAATTGTTTTTCTATGACTATTATGACTATTATTTTGAGTGCATTCAAAATACTGTAAATCAATTAAATAAATCACAATACCTTAAGTCAATTAAATGCCTCTTAATCCAAGAATGTTTAAAAAATAGTAATGCAACACCAAAAAATACTATATATATATATTTATTTATTTATTTTTTGTACAAAGTGTAATCATGTAAAACCAAATGTATCTGCAAACTCTCTTTAGATCTGTGGAAAAAAAACTCTCTTTGTTTTATAAAAGCCATGCACTATTAATATTAACTTTTTGTTGTTGGTGTATTACTTTTTTGTAGCTGGTTATTTATTGTGTCGTTATACTGTACACTTGGTCTGCTCTTAGAATTAAGAAAACAAGAATTTACTATTTGAACAGATTTATTTTCTTTTTGCCTGCATGCAGCATTGGTCATTACAATATAGTTATAGATATTTACAAAGAACATAAATTATAATTTTTTTCTTCCCCCAATTTTTTTTTTTTTTAATTCTAAAAAATGGAAACCAATTAACTTTTGGCTACAAAATACTACCAAAACATTTCTCAAAATTCTTTTTGTGTTTTGTGTTCTGTCGAAGAAAAAAATGCATACAATTTTGGAAAAATGTAAATGTGAACAAATTATGCCAACTTTAAATTTTGGTTAAACTTAATGCTTTAAGATTTGAGGAAAAATCTCCTTCAGAGATTCTGTATGGGACCTCAACAATGTTTTAAACTCTTAGACTGCAAATCAGAAGACTATATCTGTAAATTAATGTGTGGTATTTAAAATAAAAAAAATAAAATAAAATAATAAAATAAAATAATTTAAAATAAAAAAAGTGGTCCAAGGACGGACCACTGTGGTACATCATTTAAAAGTCAAAATACTAGCAGTCATGTCCCCATTGAATATATTTATTTTTATTTTAATTATTGTTGTTATTATTGTTATTTTATTCATTTTGTGGTAAAATATAATACATTTTGGGGCAGGAACAAACATTTCATATATTTCTTGCAATGTGCCTGTCTTTTGTTGAACTGAAATATATGGAGGGTAATATATACAGTACATTTTTAAAAACATATTAAAAAGATGCTTTTAAATTGTACCTTCTGGCACACCTGAAACATTTACTTAGTGCCTCCCTATCACACCTGTATAAATTTGTGGCCTGATGATTTTTACAATTATTGGGATTTAGTGTTGTTAAGATAAAATTAATAATGAGTTGACAAAATCAGAGTAAGCCATTCTCAGGAAAGACCATGCTTGAGTTACACAGGTTTGCATATCTGTGCATTTCAAGCCAACGAGCACAAGTATTTTTCATCCAAGAAGGGATTTTAAACATAAACGTCTGAGAGAAAGTTAAGGTTAGCTATTCTTGAATGTTATTTTAGAAATCCACCAAGTGTTCTAAGCTGTGAAGAAGAATAACAATTCCCTTTGTGTAAAAATTTGGTAAAAGGAATGTTGATTGAACTAATAGCCTGCTAGATTGGCTATATATGCAAGACATTATGCAACACTCTTTGTGTTTAGAGAAGTGTGTAAAGTTCACGAAGTGTGAATGACCTACGATCTCTTCTGAATTTAACACAACGTCCAAGTTTGTGAGGTAAAGGACTAGTGATCCACATGTGGCCAAATCAGGGCCTAAGCTAGTAGCTGCCAATCAAACAGATAAGACAAAACCAATAAGAAAAGCACTGCCAAAAGGTCATAACTCTCTCATGCAACACGATATGCGGCGTCTGACTGTAAAATCTTTTCATTTCCTTCCCCCATTCAGAGTGCTTTGAAGTCAAAATTATAAAGCAGTACGGGAAGTGCTGAACTGGAACATTTAAGCCCTTTTGATGCCAATACTTCCAATACGGTGCTTCGCATCTTATGTAATTACTTATTGCAACAATGTCTAAACGGGCCAAAATTATAAAAATACCATTCAACGCCATAAAGAGTTTACAAGATATCTAAAATGGTGGCCCTTCCAATACCTTGCTGCAACTCAATATGGTTTTAATAGGTTAGCATGTTGCTAAGCTAACAACACAATACCCATGAACATTTAAATACAAAAAGAAGTCCTTCAGTAGATTAAGCTAGTAGCAAAATCATAACTATATTTTTAAACATTTTCCTTTGTTCGCCATGTTGAATGGATTTTGAGTTTGTGCAATGCATTCTGGTATTGCTTTCTCCGCTAAGGATACATTTGAGGCTGCCATTATACTGTATTTCTCAAAAGAAAGAATTTTAGTAGACATAATGATTATGCTTTTTATTTTTAGGAATAGCTTTCTCTTTTGGAGTGAACTAAAATTGCTCTCTACTTAGGGAGCTCAGTAGAGTTTGGAACAGAGACAGTGTTTGTCTTACACTTCATAAAGGATCAAGGCTCCAATTATTGTTGCAACGGATAAACAGGAGACGTGTTTTTACATAATTATTTTGTAATATTTCGTGCCATCTTAATGTTTTAAATTAATGGCTGTGGCACAACCCATTGACATAATCCACAATCTATTCACACTTATTCATCCACACTGATACGTCCAGACAGGATAGTGTTGAGATGTGTGTCAGTATTACAAAGAACAAAACCCATGGGCGGCACTAAAGCAGGATCATCTTTATTGGGAATAAATTGTCTGCGTACGCAAAGCCATTCACTCAATAACTCTCTCACATCTAATTTTTTATTATAGTCTTGGGAAGCTCTTAACTGCTGCATTGGAGTTTTTGCTCTTTTATGTTTTTCACTTGCTTACATGCATTACACATTCTTTATTCAGTTATTAAGTTCATGACTTTACAACAAAACAGTCATTTCAGTTAGAGATTTATTCATAAAAGATTATGATATTGCAATTATATAATGTACACTGCTCAAAAAAATAAAGGGAACACTAAAATAACACATTCTGGATCTGAATGAATACAATATTCTTATTAAATACTTTGTTTTTTACATAGTTGAATGAGCTGACAACAAAACCACACAAAAAAATTCAATCCAATTTACTAACCCATGGAGGTCTGGATTTGGAGTCACACTTAAAATTGAAGATGAAAAATACACTACAGGCTGTTCCAACTTTGATGTAATGTCCTTAAAACTAGTCAAAATGAGGCTCAGTAGTGTGGGTGTGGCCTCCACGTGCCTGTATGACCCGCTGTGGGATCTCCTGCCAGACCTGGATTCTTGGACAGTCTGTAGTGCAATATGGTGTTGGTGGATAGAGCGAGACATGATGTCCCAGATGTGCTCATATGGATTCAGGTCTGTGGAACGGGCTGGCCATTCCATAACATCAATGCCTTCGTCTTGCAGGAACTGCTGACACACTCCAGCCACATGAGGTCTAGCATTGTCTTGCATTATGATGAACCCAAGGCCAACCGCACCGGCATATGGTCTCACAAGGGGTCTGAGGATTTCATCTCGGTGGCTAATGCCAGTCAGGCTACCTCTGGCTAGCACATTGAGGGCTGTGTGGCCCTCCAAAGAAATGCCACCCCACACCATTACTGACCCACTGACAAATCAGTCATGCTGGAGGATGTTGCAGGCAGCAGAATGTTCTCCATAGCATCTCCAAACTCTGTAACGTCAGTAACATGTGCTCAGTGCGAAGAGCACATGGTGTCAGTGGAGAATTTAAGCTTTAAGCACAACCCCCACCTGTAGACATTGGGCCCTCATACCACCCTCATGGAGTCTGTTTTTTGACTGTTTGAGCAGACACATGCACATTGGTGGCCTGCTGGAGGTCATTTTGCAGGGCTCTGGCAGTGCTCCTCCTGTTCCTTCTTGCACAAAGGCAGAGGTAGCGGTCCTGCTGCTGGGTTGTTGCCCTCCTACAGCCTCCTTCACGTCTCCTGATGTACTGGCCTGTCTCCTGGTAGCACCTCCATGCTCTGGACACTACGC
>JAUCNO010000460.1:3364704-3385435 GCA_032353835.1 Enteromius viviparus
CTGTTACTTGTCGGTAAGAGATGGTTCCACTGTGTGTAATGTCAATGTCTGTCCATAGTGGAGCAATGATGTCTCTAGTCGAGTATGTGGGAAAAGTATCAGGAATATACTGGTAAAATGGCTCATCAAATGTCAAATACCCCTTGTTATTCACCTGTTATGAGAAGAATATAGTATAACATCAGTCATCCGGATTGTCAAGTGACATTCTTAATGTGAAACAGAAAGGCCCAATTCAATTTCTATCCCTTTTTAGCCCTTCCCCTTTTCCCCACCCCTTCGCTTTGCGTTAATGTAAAAAGATAGGGATGTCTCAGTTCTCTTTTGTTTTGAGGGGAAGGGGTAAAGGGAAGGGTCAGATGACCTTTCAAATGAAGACTTTTCGGGACCACACTTCAAACAAAGTTTTTTTCCAGAATAACCGGCTACAGAAGCAACATGGCTGCCCAAGACACATAAATGTAAGCCTTACTGGAATTGATAAAGGTTTTAATGAAAAGTAATTTTATGTTACATTCAATTGTGTGTTCATATTTAGGCTGATGTTATTCAAAGAAATAATAAGTCTCTGAGGTCACGTCGACTTGATCAGGGTCTTTTTTTTCTTATATGAAAAGCTTATATTAAAATATTTGCAAAATATCACTAAAATATGCCTATATCGTGTTATGACAGACTACACGATAGTGCCACAACATATTTTCATGTCTAATAAGGGCAATAACCACCACAGACTAATAGGGGGCTGTCCCCCCAATAAGTGAATGTTTTGCAAATAACAATTTCAAGAGGATCGCTGGACAAATTAATCATCCACAACTGGCTCTCATCATCTAATCAATTCCCTCGCCAATTCGTACACAATCATAACCTTTCCTTCCCACTATAAATATCCCCGCTCCCCGGACAGCACGCCAAATTCACTATTTTATCTTATTCTATTAATGAGGAAGCGTGAACTATTGAATTAGAAATTGCTAGGCTTTTAGAGATTAAAGTTGCGTTTATGCCTGTCTATTCAACTCTCTAAGAAATGAGTGAGTTTACTTCAAAAACAGGGATTTTATCCTCTTGTTGCTGGAAAATATAATGACTAAGGTGTTAAATGTGATGTTTACATGAAATAATTATAGTAGTTTACCTTATGGTCCGAACCTAGACTCCACATCAGTAAGAAAGTGATAAAACTAACATCTTCCATTCACAAAACATTTGTGTTGCTTTTTTGGGGCAAAGCAAAGAGATATTGAACAACAATATAAAATGCAGGAAACTTTTTTTTTTGTGGCAAGTGAAATATTATGTACTGTAATGGAACAAGCTACTGCTAGTGTAGCAGATGGCTGATGCCTTCTTGCGAGAGAGTGGGGGCGTGGTTTTAGCATTTGTGATCGCACTCCACTGTTGCCACCATATTTTAAAGAATTGATTCTAAAAATTAACATGACTGATTTCTTTTGTCAAAGTTCTTTCTTGTTCTTTTTGTGATTAGTAAAGCGGAACCCCAGCCCTGGAGTGGATATATAGCACTCTACGTGTGCACCGTGGCATTTACATTGCAACGTTATTTATGGTTTAATAAAGTCTATGGTAATTCATCTGGGTCTCATGTCCTTACTCAGCCGTGTTTGTTCGAACCTGTGTGTCTGTGTAGTATTTTTCCTGATGAAATGAATTCCTAGTTGGCGTATTCGGTATATTTAAACGTATAGGGTAACAATAACAAAACTAGCTTTTTTTGAGAAAATCCCGTAATGAGCAAAAATATAATAAATTGTTAGTTATAAATAACGAGTACTCCCTCTTGTGCCGCCACACTAGCAAGCTAACCATGTCCCTTTAGTGACTAGCATTATTTTATTAGAACGGGTTATTTTTTTCCCGTGCCTTTCCAAATACAGACATCAATCTATCCTTGCATTTCACATTCCCTGCATAGCCTGGATCATAGCGTTTATTTCCGCCATTTTCACTGTTGTTATTGTTTGGCTGGCAGCTGGTCTAGAACATGGGTGGATATACGATATGTTGGGGGCATAGTGATCCCGACGGTAATATCACATTCGTCTGTTTTCAGTGGCCTTTTTATTCACAAGATTTACAGGAGGAGGAAACATTGGTGTTTGAGGTTCAGGGTACATCACTTCTATGTTCAGAACTGTTATTATTTAACTTAACCAAGGAAAATACATTCCTGCATTCTACGCATCTCCGACAGGGCCTGCAGTCTCATTTAGCAACTTGTTAGCCACTGTCTTTTTTAAGAAACATGTAAACCACAGACCATATTTTAGGGGATTTAACCAAAATGCCATTCAAAAAACCTATTGACTTTGAAACCGGGAACTGGTAGAGCCAAATGCTGCTAACTTGCTTATTTGCCTACAAAGTGACATCTTAATTCCACCACTCTATTGAGATTGTGCCTTGCAGTATCATAAATGTGACAACACTGCTTACATATAGTTGATTATAAATAAGCCCAAAGTAGGTAAACGGCTTTGCCAGGGGTATCAGAGCAGAACTTCCAAAATCCTCTGCTGGGTTTTTTGTATCCTCATCTCCATATGGGTAGAAGCTTCCTATAATTTTGAAATAATATCATATTAAATGGTTAATTTAACCCAAAAATTAAAATCCTGTCATACCCTTATGTTGTCCCAAATAAGAACATTTTAGTTTTGCAATGCTACAAAAATACTTTTTTTGTGTAAAGAAAAAAAATATTAAACATAACTTACTTAACCATTTTTCTCCCCCAAGCTAAACTTTCCACCATTTTAGAGAGTATCACAATGCATATGAACACATTCCCCTAGGTGTAAACGCTTATTTCATTCATGCAAATGCTTTTCCCCCAAATGTAAACAATTCTGAGTTGTGTTACTCTCTATGGAGGGTCAGATAACTCTCTGATTTAATCAAAAACATCTTAATTTGTGTGCCAAAGAAGATTTGAAATGACATGAGGTTGAGTAATTAATGACAGAATTTTCATGAAATAACCCTTTAAATAGTTCAGTGTCATAAAAATGACTGTAAATATAAAAATATTTGTACAAAATGTATCAAGGACATGTTACGTGTGGTATTTCAACAGCTTACAGTGACATAACATTCATACTTATTGCACTCGTCATGACAATTTTTTTCTGCTTTTGTGAAACAAAACATCAATAAAATATCACTGTACTGTATCAGATTTAAAATAATTACCATCCTCAGGTCCACCATCAACACGAAATGCCCAGCGTCCCGGCACATTGACATTGCTGGAGTTGAACAGCTTATCTTCATCAGGTACAGGAATTGAAAAATAATTTGCTGAGTTTACTGTGTCATATCCAGCCTGTGAGTACATAAAAAAGTAATTAATATGTCCAGAATTCCTCTGAATTACATACAGTGCCATTAATATGATCTAAAGCTTCTTATTCTGTCTAACCTGAAAACTTTGATCAGTTTGGGAGATATTTCCATAGTTCATTATGACAAAGGAAAGACTTCTGCCAATGACTAGAATGATTTGGAAGGAGGATTCCTAGGAAAAATCCAAAACAAGTTTTAATGAAAAAACAGCTATAAATAGTCCGCTGTAAACTAATTTCATTCAAGCTTCATGCAATTCTTTTAATAAGTTTGAAATGATCAAGAATGTAAAATTCAGTTTCAGTCTCTGCCTAGATTTACACTATACTTGATTTTAAGAGCTACATACCGTTGTGGGGCTGTTTAAGTAGGGCACCCTATTCCATGTTGCAATGAAAACTGTATGCACTGAGAACCCAAACTGAGGAAAATACTGCTTGACATCATTTCTCGCCCGGACAAGAATATGGCCTCTTGTTACAATACGATAGGAGAGGCTTCCATTGACGCTACAGTCAAACTTTGCCCAGAGTGGAGCTATAATGTCTCTAGTAGAGTTGGCAGGGAAAGCCTTGGGGAGGCTTTCATCAAATGGTTCAAATGTCAAAAGTCCATTATTGTTGACCTATAATAAAGATTTGTACAATTAACTGAAGCAACATGACTTGTAATACATCAACGTAATTCAAATGCAACAAAACAGCTCACATATATATTGTGGTATTTGCGTCCAAAGTACAGGAAAGGATACTGCAAGTGCAGAGCTGGTGAGCTTCCATTACTTTGACAGGGATTCTGAGAGTCTTGATAGTCAGTTGGATAAAACAGACCTGGAACAAAAAGTAAGCACATTTTAAGGCCTACATAAAAATATTTTATGTATTTAAGTTATTTATTTAAGATCAGGAAAGAAAAAACATTACTATGTTCAGTTGGCAATGTGTTGACACAAAAAGCCCAACGGCCCTTAAAGTTGACATTTGTGGAGTGAGCCAGGTTAGCGACATTAGAGACAGGAATTGTATAAGAAATTCTGGAATCAATAGTGTCATATCCAGCCTAAATAATAATTACAAATAAGTTTGTTACAGATCTGTGGAAAAGGGCTGAAGCTAAAAAAAAATACAAATCTACAAAAAAAATAAAAAATAAATCTCACATTATTGTAAAACAATTCGGTAACACTTTCTATGAAGCCTGTATTTATAATGCATTGCAATGGTATTGTTAAGGCATTATAATGAATGTATAATGAATTATAAAAAGCTTATAATGTGTTATAACATCTCACAAATAGACATATATAATACATTATAATATTTATGAATGTGTGAGAGTATAACTTTTAAAAACATTATACAACACACAATGTCATTATCTATATCATTGTGTGTTATAAATGGTCATACTCTTAAATGCTATAAACACAAATGTCACAAGCCGCGCCTCTGTGGCTCCCTCCGGAACTCAGCAGCTGGAACCTTCGCCGGAATTTTAGTTCCTACCCGGACCCTTTTAACCCACGTACCTGTGCTAGACTCCCGCCAATCGGCGGCTTTTGGCGCATGCTCAGTGCGAAGTTTTGATTTGCCTGGCTGTCAATCCTGAGCGTTTTCTCTGTTGGAATTACTGTGTTTACTTTGGACTGTTTATCTGGATTATTGATCATCGCCGCCTGCCCCGACCATCTGCCTGTTTATTTACTGTGAGTTTTGGATTTCCCTCGTTGCTATTGTTTGCCTGATTGTTGACCCACGCCTGTACGACTACGAGTTTAATAAAAGCCAGCAAATGGATCCAATCAAGTCTGAGAGTTCATTACAACAAATAAGAAAATACACTGCTCAAAAAAATTAAGGGAACACTAAAATAACACATCCTAGATGAATGAATAAATGAAATATTCTGATTAAACACTTAGTTCTTTACATGGTTGAATGTGCTGAAAACAAAATCATACAAAAATTATCAACTTTGATGTAATGTCCTTAAAACCCGTCAAAATGATGCTCAGTAGTGTGTGTGTCCTCCATGTTCCTGTATGACCTCCCTACAACGCCTGGGCATGCTCCTGATGAGAATGGTCTCCTGAGAGATCTCCTCCCAGACCTGGACTAAAGCATCGTGGCTTTGGTGGATGGAACAAGACATGATGTCCCAGATGAGCTCAATTGGATTCAGGTCTGGGAAACGGGTGGGCCAGACCATAGCATCAATGCCTTCATCTTTCAGGAACAGCTGACACACTACAGCTACATGAGGTACAGCATTGCCTTGAATTAGGAGGAACCCAAAGCCAACCACACAGGCATATGGTCTCACAAGGGGTCTGAGGTCTCATCTCAGTACCTAATGACAGTCAGGCTAACTCTGTCACATCTGTCACATGCTCAGTGTGAACCTTCATCTGTGAAGAGCACAGAGCGCCAGTGGCCAATTTGTAAATCTTGGTGTTCTCTGGCAAATGCCAAACATTTCTGACCGTTTGAGCAGACACATGCACAATTGTGGCTTGCTGGAGGTCATTTTGCAGGGCTCTGGCATGGCTTCTCCTGTTTCTAATTGCACAAAGGTGGAGGTAGTCCTGCTGCTGGGTTGTTGCCCTCCTTCAGCCTCCTCCATGTCTTTTGATGTACTGGCCTGTCTCCTGGTAGCACCTTCACTACCTGAGTCACTTTTGTTGGTTGTAGACTTCGTCTCATGCTACCACTAGAGACAAAGCGCCACCTGCATTCAAAAGTGACCAAAACATCAGCCAGAAAGCATAGGAACTGAGAAGTGGTCTGTGGTCACCACCTGCAGAACCACTGTTTTATTGGGGGTGTCTGTTGTCTATTCCTTTTGCACAACAGCATGTGAAATTAATTGTCAATCGGTGTCGCTTGCTTAGTGGGCAGTTTGATTTCACAGAAGTGTGATTGACTTGGAGTTATATTGTGTTGTTTAAGTGTTCCCTTAATTTTTTTGAGAAGTGTATATAAATGTGTTGCATACAAACTGTCAAACCAGCCAAATCACTACTGATGAAATTCGTCATTATATACCGTAAAAGTACAGTTATGCAGAATGCTTTCGTTTTGATGGATAATTGTGTTTGGATTTTAATTCTGATGGCACCCATTCAAATCCATTGGTGAGCAAGTGATGCAGTGCTACATTTCTCAAAATCTAATGAAGAAATAAACTAATCTCACGGAGTTAAACTCAGTTCATTTCTTAATGCCACTATTAAGGGGAGTTTTAAGGTTTTTCTTTTGTTTTTAACATGGATAATTTACTTATCACAGTGTTAAATTACTGGTTAAATTAATTGATGCAATTTGGCATTTTTTTAAGTAATGCAATACTGTACTGCATTAATTTCTATAAAAAGGTAACTACTTAATGCAGTTTATTACTATTTAGGGAGTAATGCAATATTGTTAAGAATACGTTTTTCAGTAAAAAGTAACAAATACAATTAGTTACGTTTTTAGGAATTAACACAATATTGTAATGCATTACTTTCTATAAGTAACTAAGTAATGCAATTACTAATTCTTTCTGGATTAACGCAATATTGTAATGTGTTACCTTCTATACTGTACAAAGCAACTTAGTAATGCAATTAGTTACTTTTTTAGTGAGTAACCGTCACGCTTGAGTAGGAAGCACTCAGGTGAGGACGAGAGCGGCAGATGAAAACTAATTATCAAAAGGAACTACACATAACATAACCTTAACGATCGACAGCTCAAGATAAAACACAATGGGCTTTTAAACACTGGGGATAACTCAGGACAGGTGAGGAACACAGGTGGGGCAGGTAAACTAATCAACTAAACGAGAACAGGAACAAGACCAAATATGGAGATATAGGAAATACAAAAACGAAACCAAAACTAACTAGTGACATATAACAACACAGAAAAGGGCGAGACAGTAACACAATATCGCAATGCATTACTTTTAAACTTTTTATCTTTCCTCAACACTGTTTAAAAATGGTGATTATCTTTGTCTCAAATCTTGTTTTGTTACACCTAAATTGTGTTAAATTTGGCTATATTTAGTTCTGTATTTTTTAAAATTCTTGCTTTCACTAAATATCTTCTAATCACATTTTTAAGGAGGTGGCTGTAGCTCAAAGAGCTTGAAAAATAAAAAAAAACTGATTACACTAGCCTCATTCTGACAAGATCCCTGATCAAAGTCAGCAGTCTACGTGACACAGCCAATGGTTTTAATTGAGGTCAGACCAAGTACACGCCAATCTGTCTCTCCAAGCTGCAGGTGGATAGCTCTAGGTGGCCGTTTTGAAGGCAACATGACAAGCTGTCACAGCACAGTGGCAGACGTGTATCAAGACCATAGCCGACCAGTAAGCCAAGCATTGATATTCAGCACTCTTAGCCATTCCCGCAAGATCAGATATAGCTCCAAAGCAAACTGACGTGAAAAAAACGGGAACGCTTGTCTCAAGTTCTAAGGGAATAATGGAGCAAAGCAATGGAGGGATGCGTAAACAAACTGTCAGTAAATGGATGTATCTAACACTGTGTGGGAACTTTACTGGAAAAAACTAATAAGAAAGGACATTACAGACAAAGAAAAACAAAGGCCAAGGTCTGCTCAGGTTTCACAGCTCTCACTGGGGATGGTCTTCAGAGAACAGGTGCTCAAAGGAAGCTTTAATCTTCTATCAAACCTTTCCACATAAACTGTGACTCAATAGGAGATGTTAAAATAATGTTACAGTGATGTAAGTGGTTTATTTTGAATGCCAGATCAGCACTCATAATAGCCTTTGAGACATGGGACAAAAAACTTGCCATGCAAACAAATGTGCACTTTGACATGAATCAGAGATGGTCATTTGAATTTTCTTATTACATAAACATGTTCTCCTTTTGTTTTCAGGTCCTTGAAATGCTGTTGCCATGTCAATGATTGGCCAAAATGCATAGTTTTACTCAAATGTATGATTTCTGTCCACTCCACATATATAAGGAACAAAACTATGTTTGTCACTCAGATGCTACAGATGTCTGTGTGTAAATAAAAAAAAAGTTAAAATATATCTCATTTGTTTTTGATTTTCCATTTCTAGCCATTTCAAAGAAAGAAAGAAACAAAAAAAATTACATCTACAAAACATTTTTTCTATATACCTTATATATCTTGGCCAGTTTTTATAGTTATACTTCATGTCAATAATTCATTTCCTCTTTCATATTTTCATTTTGACATAACACAATTATGTCCTTCTGTGGCACTGCTATCCTAATACCCCAGTTCCTGTAAAATAAGATTTCTTGCCAGATGTGGTTTTATTCGGGTTTATATTTCAGTGTGTAACTTTTCTATAAGCTCTTATTAAACTAGAGCATGTTTTCAGAATTTACCTGTTCAGCCTAGTCTTAGCGGCATGAAAAACTTAAAGTCTAACTTGGTTTAAAAACAAAAGGTTGGCATGAACCTCAACATTTGATCATGTTGATTTTTAGGGAGGACCTGCTAATAAAGCATAAAACGTGCTTGTGCAATAATATTGTCATTGTCATTTTCAATTGCTTTATTTCACCGATTCTTTTTCCTTATGAGCAGAGTCCAAACAGCTGATGATAATAATCCACAAGTAATCCACACAAATCCAGTCTATCAGTTAACATCTGGACAAAACAAAAGCTGCACATTTGTTAGAATCAAATTAAAATAAAAGTTAATCCATTTGTCACAAGCTTCACTGAAGTTGCCCTCGGAAACCTCCAGAGGGCACTCCAGCTCAGACTATGTTCTTTGTTTGTCTGTCTCTCCGTTCCCCACTAAAGGACTTTTAGGACTTTCTCCTTTTATCATCTATCCATCAAAATATTTGTTTCGAGCTGTTTTGAACTCATTTCTCTTGTAAACTGTGTTTCATCTGTGCTGATTTCTCTCCTGATTCAGACAACTTTTCTCTGGAGAAAACATTATTATTAAATGTCTTATATTGTCTTATAACTTTCTGTTTCTCAAGACAGTATCTGATGGAGTGGTGTGGATTACTTGTGCATTATTGTGATGTTTTTATCAGCTTTTTGAACTGACGGCACACATTCACATCTACTGTATCGGTGAGCGAGTGATGGAATGCTACATTTCTTCAACTCTGATGAAGAAACACACTCATCTACATCATCAGAACACACAAGAAGGATCTGTCTAACACATTTCTGTGAGTAACACATTTCTTAGTCTCCAAATAGAAAATACACAACCACTGTGGTTTTATTTACCAATTCTGATTTTGCCTTGATTTAAATAGGTACATAAGAACAGCCATGTAGACACATTAATGTCATTGTAATCTTTGAGATTAGACAGGCTTAAATAACTGCATCACTTTCCGATAATGCATTAGCAATTGCAATTAAGTTTCCCCTTTCCCACGTAGCTGAGACAGAGCAATTGCTTGACAAGAAGCAGCCCGTCCAGGAGTGCTAACTCCAGAGAAACTGTGATTATGACGCATATGAAGCTTTGTATTTGTATGTTTTGGTTCTTTATTCGTACAGTGTGAGGTCTTTGAAACATGCTTTGTTGTCATGCATGTTTGAAGTCCACTTGTTTTAGCGACAACTTAAAATGCCAAGCTCAATTTTTCTCTGAATGAAGCAACCTAAAGCATGCGACGACTGAGTAAATAAACAACCTCCGCAAATACAGTGAGATGCAATTCTATGTAGATTTAAAAGTCACGCCAGTGACTGCTACTCTGCGTTTGATTGGAAAATCGTTCCTCAAGAATTAAATCGTAATTTAGTGTTTTATAATGCACAATCACAGATTTAAAGAGTTAAAAACATTGTGGAACATTATTAAAATAGTTGAACATTTGATGAAAATATATTCACATGTATTCACAGGCCATCTGTGATGTAGATGATGTAGATGAGTTTGTTTCTTTACCATATTTGGAGAAATGTAGCAGTGCATCACTTTCTCACCAGTGAGTGTGAATGGGTGCCGTCAGAATGAGAGCAAATGAGCAAAAATGCAGCTAGCGAAAGAGCTGTGCTGTAGCTTTCATTTTATAAACAGAAGATCTTTAAAAGAACAGTTCACTCAAAAATTTTAAAAATTTTAGAAATGTGTTTACCCACAACGATCCGAGATGAGTGTGTTTCTTCATCAGATTTGGAGAAATGTGGTATTGCATCACTTATTTACCAATGACTATGAATGGGTAAAAGAATAAAAGTCCAAACATCTAATGATAATAATCTACAAGTAATCCACACAATCTAGTCCATCGGTTAACATCTTGAGAAGAAAAAAGCTGTGTGTGTGTTTGTAATAAACAAAATATAATGAGATGCTTTCAAATCACTGATTCTCGGTAAATTATAAACTTGGGTTACATGGTTTTATGTAGTGTTATGTATATTGTAACAATATCCAGCTGGAGTCACAGGGCACTCCAGCCAGAACTGTGTCCGGTTTACAAACTCCATCACCCATCATGCCTCATTCCTGAACTTATCACACTCATACCTGCACCTCATTCACACACACACCTGCACCTTATCACCACACCCACATACTGATTACACAAACACATAAGCCACAGTCAAACACCCACTCACCGCGGGGTCTTGTTTTCAATGTGTAACATTTCTGAGCATTTCTACAAATGTTTATTTTCTCATTTGTGATCCTGGACTGTTTTCTTGCATTTTGATTGTTTGCTGCCTGGCTAGATTCCTGCCTGACTTCTCAATCTCAATTCTGCCTTGTCTCCATTGTTCTATTTTGGCGATATTTGACCCTGCCTGTCTGACCTCGAATAAAGCTTGCACATGGATCCGCACGTCTCCGTTCCTGTTGTTACATATATACTATTAAAGAATTTATTAATTTAACTTTTTCAGTCAAATATCACATGGTCCTAAGTATTCAGACCCTTTGCTCAGTATTTAGAAGAAGCACCCTTTTGGTCGAATAAAGCCATAAGTCTTTTTGGGAAAGATACAACAAGTTTTTCACACCATCCAAAAAAACTAATCTTTATTCCATGAAACAGGCAGGGTCAAAGACATCATGCAAACAGGAACAGTGTAGGCTAAGCAGAATCATGGTCAAACATAACAGGCGAGAAGGTTGAGACAGGCGGTGAACAATCAAACAATGGCTAGAACAGGCTATGATCAATAATGCAAAACAATAGGGAAAGATCACTTACGACAGAAATGACAAGACAATTTTTCACGTCTGACTGAGAGTGAATGGGACAGATAAATAGGTAGGGTGAATGGGTGTGGTGACGAGCAACAGCTGACAGGCCCTTCAGCAGACCATGGTGGGTCATGCCACGGCGGTTCTGGACCTTCATAGGACCATTGCGGATCAGGCCACGGCAGATCAGGATCACGGGATGGTCATGGAGGGTCGATCCCCGTCCCCCGGGCTGGCACTCGACTGAGGCGGATTGGGAACTGTGGGGAACAGCTTTGGCAACTCGGACTCTTACTCTATATCCAGAGTGGGAAATTGTGAACCGGAGTCTGTGGGTGACTGGATCTGCAATTCTGGCTGACATTTGGACAATTGGAGTATCTGCTCGAGAACCTCTGTGTCTGGAATAGAACCCGGAAAGTGTTCGGCCGCCAGAATAATCATCATGAGTAGTGATTCAGACATGGCAGTCATCTTGTGCAGTGACTCAGGAACAGTGGCCATCTTATGCAGAGGCATTGACGGCGAACACTGGGCTAACGAGAGAGATGTCCTCCTCCTTCTCTCCCACAGTGAGCGGTGAAAAACAAAACAATAAAACAAAGTCAATATATTGCACCATAGACTACTCTGGATCACCAGACAGTGCTTTATAATTGCCTCATCACCCGGCACTAAGAGGCAATATAAAAGAAACTTTTCCATGTTGTCCTCGATAGGTCGACCATTTTGAAAAATGGAGCAGAGTTTTTTAAGTCAACCAAACTTGGTACCTTGTTGTGGGCACTTGACATAAACTGCTGGATCCTTGGTGGTGAAGCAATCTGTAACGTAGGAGGCGTGAGAGTTTGGATCCATGTGCAGAAAATCTTTATTCCATAAAACAGGCAGGGTCGAAGACATCATGCAAACGGGAACAGAGTAAGCAAAGCAGAATCGTAGTCAAGCATAACAGACGAGAAGGTCGAGACAGGCAGCAAACAATCAAACAATGGCTAGAACAGGCTAATCTCAAAAATACAAAACAATAGGGAAGAACCAGAAAGAACACTTAGGACAGAAATGGCAAGACAATGCCATGACTGAGAGTGAATGGTACAGATAAATAGTGAGGGTGAATGGGTGTGGTGACGAGCACAACCTGATCTGAGAATTGCGTGAAATAACCACGAACACTTAATGCATAATTCCGTGTTAGTATCACGTAATCATCGAAAATTGCGTGATGGGCTCAAGTAAAAGATTACAATGTAATTCAGTGGCAAGCATAATCCGTTATTCACGCACGGATTTGGATTCAAATATTGGTTAATTATATTGTCATTATTGTATATGAATTGGGGTGTGATTTTTCACTGTAAACGGTCACAACAGTTTTATTTATATTTGTTTATTTATATGAGCACGTAAACCAACACCTGCCCCTAAACCTACCACCCCTTAATAAAAGACAAGATAAACCAGCCATTACAACTACAGTCATTATTTATTAAAAAGGATTTGTATTCTAATTCTTCAAAGATTAAAGGATTGATCAGCATCTCTCTGTCCGCCGTGACTCGACACCTGCAGCTGCCGCTTTGCGCAAATTTGAAAAATGCCGCCGGGAGAATCCTTATGTCGGACTTGGTTGTAAAATTCTATTGGCTCTCGCTTGTCTCGTGACCGATCGCATCATGCTGTTGTGAAATGTTATTGGCTCTTGTGTGTCTGCTGATCGATTTGCGTCATTCTACAGGACGAGAGTATTTTTTGAATAAGAGTCAACGCGTTAACGGAGCGGGATAATTTCCGCAATTAAAACCTTGTATTTTACTCTCTTTTTCGCATAAAGACATCGTATGGCTTCAGAAGGACTTGAAATGCAAAAACTTGTTTGTAATGTTTTTTTTTTACTCCTTATGGTCAGTTTTTGCAATAAATACCTGTGATTGCGCTTATTTGGTCTGTGTGTGCTTTATATTGTTCAGATGTGGGTAGGTTTAGGATAAAGGTGGGGCTAGGTGCTACAATAAAAGTCTAAATTTTATGTTAAATGAATCCAGTAATCTGTGAGTGGATCACGGCTGATGCCTGTCACTGACTTACATTGTAATTGTGGTAGTTTCACGCAGTTTTCTGTCATAACGTGATACTAACACAGAATTATTCTTTAAGAGTTCGTGGTTATTTCACGCAATTCTGTGAGATCAGGTTGGACGAGCAACAGCTAACAGATGATTACTGAGCGCTAGAAGATGTGGAGTTGTGGTGTTTGATGGGAAATTGAGTCTGTGAGAGAAAGTGTCCAATGGAGGTGTAGCTCTGGTTTAGCTAGAGGGCACTCATGACAGAGACGGTGCGGTTTCATAGGCAGGCCTTAGACTAAACCAGGATTAGGCCATAGCTGAATTAGAACATTTAAGTAATTTTCATTCATGTTCCTTAGAAAAAAGCATTACTGGAGTGCATCTAAAGACTTAAAGGTCACTAATATGTTTTAAGAGCAGTGCAAGTGCAAGCAGTGCAAGTTGAAACAGCTCAGATTTACATTTAATCTAGGACTAGGTTTAAACCTGTGAAATTAGGGGAATATGTCTATATAATGTCAAACTTTATCTCACTTTTTTTTAGTTTTGACTGTAATAGCAAAAAGTGAAATCATAGTAGAAAATAAAATGTCTAACAAGTAATTTATAGATATATAATACATAATATATGGGGATATCCATTTTAATTCACAAGAAAGTTAGAATAAGGATCTTGGCACAGTGTATTTATTCACTTTTGTTTTTGTTTTGGGTTTTTTGTCGCTGTGGCTGACTAACTCTGAAAATGAGACACAAATTACACTGCTACTGTATGACAGCATTCAATTACTGAGTTCATTCACGCGAGTCACTGTTGATTTGATGACAAAGGAGTTCACATTGTGTGTATTAATCAGAACTGCCCTATGATGTGATGTGCTTCATTCTCCCGGAGTTTCCAGGATGCCTAACCACCTCCTGTATGTTTTTATCAACTTCCTGAACTCAAATCCTTTGCAAACATCCTCTCATGAGCAACTGAGGATCAGCACTTAGGGGAAAAGGCCCAGCATTACGCCCTGGATCTGTCTGACCCACAAAAACCCGAGACACGGTAAGATCCCTGGCTTAACATGCACTAGGTACACTTCATCCGACTGAAACGCCACACCTGAATTAAATTATCCAGGACTTTAATAAATAGCCCTCTGATATCCCTTTTCCTATGATGCCTAAGTTGTCTCTGTTCCATGTATGTCCACAAAAAAAAAATGGGGCTGCCATTTTATTCAAAATTAGAATTTTTTTAAAGTCTTTTTAACACTGTAATTAGACCTCAGGGAACAGTATAAGACCATAACAAAGAAAAAAGTTGGTAGATTTAATTAATATCTTAATTAATTTGTCATCTTATGAAATGTCATCATTTGAAATCGATTATTCGGATCTCACAGGAAAACATAACTATTTTATGAGGTGGCAATTTTGTAGGAATTTGTACGAATGAAAACATACGAATGTGATTGTAGGAATTTATCAAAAGTAGCCTCTAATTTTTAAATCTAAAACATGATCGTGTTGTATTGTGGTCTATGGAACGGCCTGAAGTGTGCATGTAAAGCAGGCTCACTCCTTCATCAAAAAATAGAAGGTCTGTCAATGCAAACCTCCCTTGTCCACTTCACAAAGTGGAACACACTTAAAAATGGCAGCAGGGATTTCACCTATTGCATGTGCTTAGGGAAGTTCATGAGTGTGTGTCTAAATGTGGAGTGAAATGTAACCAGTCTTGACAGAACCCCCAACCAACACGGCACATCCTGTAAAAAAGGGAGCTAGGGAGACTGACGGCGAAGACGTGAGGTGGAACCCCCACCCAACACGGCACATCCTGGAAAAAAGGGAGCTAGGGAGACTGACGGCGAAGATGTGAGGTGGACCTGAAACAGGAGGAGCTGGAAGAGGAGAAGTCCACAGCGCAGTGAACGAGGGAGGAGTCCTGGTCCCGGATTCCTAAACTTTAGAGGCCATCAACAAAGGTGGAGTTGTGCGTAGAAGAATCCTTCATGAAGGGTACATTTGCAGGCCTGGATGTCCAAGGTAATGCCACTAGTTCAAGAGACTGAAGCTATGAAGGGTGCAACACCGTAGGGATTGAGGACCAAGCTGGAAGGAGGATCCTGGTGTAGCTAGAGAGATAAGAAAGGCCAGTGGAGCCTTAATGATGATTTACTGCTGCGGAGCTGAGGAAGCACAGAGCTGAAGGGTTGAGGTAGAGTCAAGGGCCTGGTGTCCTGTGGTGAAGCCAAGTGTTTACCTTTCAGATAGGAGACCTAAAGTGGAGCTAAAAAACTGGATAGAGACCATACCAGCTGGTATATAGAAAATAACGGACTAGGAGGAACAGGGGTCATCAAACTTGATCCTGGATGGTTGGTGTCCTGCAGAGTTTAGCTCTAACTTGCCCCAGCACACCTGTCTGGAAGTTTCAAGTATACCTAATAAGACCTTAACTCATGGAAGAAGAATGGTAGAGCAAATGATGTTACTTTTGTTTTTGTGCAAAAAAAAAAGTATTTTCATAGCGTCACAAGTTGAGCTACTGATGTCACATGAACTGTTTTACTGATGTTTTTAATATGTTTCTGGATCTGGGATAATTTCATTTGTATTGCTGTTTATGGAGGGGCAGATGGCTCTCTGATATCAGCAAAAATATATTAATTTGATATAGATGAAGATGACCAAAGAACGTTTGGAACGTTTGGGTTTGGAACGATATGGGGGTGAGTAGTTAATGATAGAATTGTAATATTAATGTTTGGGTGAACTAACAATTTAAACCTCTAGCAGCTATGTTTACAGTCACAATTTTGGACTAATTGCAGATGGTTCATATAGGAATGACCAATACCTACATAGATTAAATTACAGTAGTCCAGGCGAGAAAATATAAATGCATGATTTACACTCTCAAGGGTATCTTATTATTTTTTTTTACAATCAGGAGGTCATTGTCACGCCGGGGCGTATCCTGTCTGTGTTTTCCATCTGTATGTTGTTTATGTCTCAAGCCATGTGTTTCAGTGTGTTTGTTTACTTACCTGATCCCTCGTGTCTTCTCTTCATTTGTAACCCGCCCATGTCATCATTGTTTGATCACCCGTCAGCTGTTCTGTCCAGGTGTTGTGTCTGTAGTCCTTGATTAGTCTTGTATAAATTCATGCCCGATGTCTTGTTTCTTTGTCTGATGTTAATGTCGGTTTGTACCTCGCATTGTCCTTCGCGTTTTTCCGTTGTTCTCGTGTTTGTTTTTTTACAATAAATGTTCTTTTTGAAGTCAAGTTCCTGCCCCCGTGTCCGGCCTGCCTGTCTCGGAAAGCGAGAGCGCGAGTCACGTCAGCCGGCAGTGTAACGTTAACATCAGATCACAAACGAGATGGCGTTCGTCAGAGAGAACGCACACATCTGAGCTAGCTGCACTTCACGTCTGGGCTACCCACAGCTGCCTGGATCTCAGTTGGCCATCGGCCAAGTTCCGCTTTCGAAATAGCCACACACCGCCGAGCCGGACCGCCGTGTAAAGCTCCCACGATCCCGAACTTTCCTCCAGCGGTCTTTCCTCCAGACCAAGCAACGAAAATATAAGGTATTTTCCAGCTGGCGTTCAAGATGGCGGCTGAGAAAGCAAACATCACTCCAACCTCGGGGTTGCCAGCGCAGCGCGTAATCCTAAACCGCTGTTGAAAGTTACATCAAAAACCCCCGCGGTTCCCAAACAGCAAAAGACGGGTTTTACTCCCGTTACACGGTGAGAGGAGCTGTGTAGTGCACAGCTTCTCACGATCCCTCAACGAAGTGCACTGTTTTTAGCCCAGTCAATACCGGTTGAACAGCCAGGAGTGCTGTATGCTGCTCAGTCGGTTCAGGTTTTTCCGCTCTCTGTGATCCAGAACCAGAGTGGCCGGATCCACCAGTCGCTGTCCGGTGGGCCAAGAGGGGAATTCTCACTATCGGTTCAGTCACCGAGGGCTCAAAGTCAGTCTGTTCAACCCAGGAGAGCGTTTTCACTGTCTGTCTGGTCTCAGAGGGCGTACTCACAGTATAGTCGGTCGGGAAGGGCGCTATCCCCGACTGTTGGTCACAGGAGGGCGCATTCACTGTCTGTGTGGTCCCCGAAGCCGCAAAAGCTATTTTTTCAGCTCAAGAGGGCACAGTCACAGCCTGCTTGGCCCCGGAGGGCATTATCAGAGACTGTTCAGCCCAGGAGGGCTCATTCCCTGGAGGCCGTTTCCGCCGTCTGGTCTGCCCAGATGGTCATCCCCGCTGTCTGATCCACCTTGGAGGCCGGATCCTCCGTCTGCTCTATCCAGGTGGAAGTCTCTGCCACCTGCTCTGCCTTGAAAAGGTGTTCCCGCCATCCCACCCCCTCTCATGAACTCTCTCCTCCTCCATACCACCTCCCTCCTTGTTGTTATGTGTGTGCGTGTCTGGAATCCACGCCTTAGAGGGGGGCTATGTCACGCCGGGGCGTGTCCTGTCTATGTTTTCCATCTGTATGTCGTTTATGTCTGAAGCCATGTGCTTCAGTGTGTTTGTTTACTTACCTGATCCCTCGTGTCTGTTCCTCATTTGTTACCCCACCCATGTCATCATTGTTTGATCATCCGTCAGCTGTTCTGTCCAGGTGTTGTGTCTTTAGTCCTTGTCTTGTATAAATTCACGCCCCATGTCTTGCTTCTTTGTCTGATGGTAACGTTTCATGTTGGTTTGTACCTTGTGTTGTCCTTCGTGTTTTTCCGTTGTTCTCGTGTTTGTTTTCCAATAAATGTTCATTTTGAAGTCAAGTTCCTGCCTCCATGTCCTGCCTGCCTGTCTCGGAAAGCGAGAGTGACAGTCACGTCAGCTGGTAGCGTAACAGTCATAAGCTAATTGCACAAAAATGCACAAGAAATAGTACCATTTCTTACAAATGTAATTTTTTTTAATTATCGTAGCTCTGGTGTAAGCGAATTCATTCTTTTTTTTAGATAACAGGTTGAGTACATACAAATAAGTTCACATGAATTAGCTGACTATTTTTTTTATCATCATCATCGCATCTCGGACGATCCAATGCATGCGATACAAGTTCATATGAATTAGGCTCTATTGTTTCCCTCTGTGTTCGTGTCGTAATAGATTGCCTTATCTTTTACGTTAGGTAAACTTTTTAAAAGTGTTAAATAAGGGTAAATGCACATTATTTGCTGGATTTGCTTCGCTAGGGTACAGTATATCTTGATTTAAAACCGAGCTAAAATTAGCAGCGATATATTTCTTAGCATCTGGATTCCTGCTTGTCTTTACCTCTGTCTGAGGTGAGAGAGTCAAGCACCACTCACTGATGAAATCTGACTTCACCGCATCCACATGACTACATTACTCAAAAGACATTAGGGATCCAAGGACCTCTGGGTTTAGCCCACTAAAGCCCAGACAGAATCCCATTCAGAAGAAATGAACGAACGTGCACGAGAGCGCCGCAAATGTCTTTCCTGACATCTTTCGGGCAAAGGTAAAATCATAACATCCTCCCACCCCGAAACTGATCTCAACTTAATCTGGCATACATAATGGTCTGTGGCTGAGCTTGAGAGACTTCATAAGGAAACATTTCACCTCATGCATGTGGAGACCAGTGCCGTTTCTTGTCCCAGGAGCGTGACGCTGCCCCCAGTGGGCTGGGCTGGTTCTGCATGGATGGAGCCGAGAGGAAGGGAGAGGAAGCGTAGTCCTCGCTTTCATGTCTCTTATCTCAAACACAGAGATGTCTTTGAGCTGAAGGTAACGTTGGGCGTTAGCTTATCACACCCATTTGTTCCTTTTGTTTGCCCTTGATTGTGTGGAAAACGCTTCCCGTTGAAAGGCCCCACATCTGTCTTGCTCATCCGAATTTGTCATTCGTTATTACTGTTCCTCCCAGGATTGTTTTGTCCCAACTAAAGCTGAAGTTTAGGTTCGGTAGCACTTCTAAATACCAGCAGTGTAAGTCAATTGGTAGAGGCCATTTGAGTCTGAGCGTGACTCATTCTACAGGCAGGATGACATTAGTTAAGGGGTAACAATTAGCAGAGGCAATTAACCTTTGGAGGGACACCAATCTAGTAAAAGAGGACATGAATAATGGCCATCCACCCATATAAATCCCATATATTGCATCTTATATAAGATAATTTTTCAAGTTAAATGATTGAAAGCTCTGGGGGAGCGTGATGCGGCCTCTTTTCTGGAATTATCCTAGAATATGTTTTATTTCATAGACTTTCTTAGAGTTATTTATATAGGTTTTATATGCAGTGGAAGAGTTTTTAAAGGGCTCTTTGTTTCGCAGCAATGCCATAGAAAAACCATATAACTTTCCTCAACGAACGTCAGCTGAAGATTAATTTTCCACTTTAAGGAACCCTTCAAACCTATAAACTCATAACATAAACATGAAGTAACAACATCAACAAAGATTTTACTCAGATTTCAAACACCATTCAAAAATAACTAAATATATATATATATATATATATTTTTTTTTTTTACAGTTTTTTTTAAACCATTGTACATCAGAACATAAATAATAACAGCTTTGATATTTATACCTATATTCAAATAATAATAAAATTTACAACCAAGATATAAAACCTGAGTTGTTTATTTGTTTATATTGTTTATTTGATATGTTATATTAAGATTATTTAATACATTTAATTTCAAATTTTGTGATTTTACTTTGATATCATTATTTTAGTATAGTTTTTTCCTTTTATTTGTATTAATTTTATTGCTGTTAAGCAATTAATCATGATTAATTTCATCCTAAATAAAATATGTTTACATAATATATGTAAAAGTGTACTGTATATATATTTTTGAAAATAATGTGTTTATATATTAAATATATTTTAATATAAAAATATAAATTATATGGAATTACATGTAAATGTATGTAAATATAGTTTATACATGTGTGTATATAAATATATATGGGCGATTCTTAGACTACGGGCACTTTCATGTCCTTTGATCTTGTTTTGCAAAAAAAAAAAAAAAAAGGAAAATTTCACACTTTCATAGTTATCTTTACAATAAAAGTGCTCTAAAATTTTTTTACCAGTATTCTACGA
>JAUCNO010000460.1:3389039-3400554 GCA_032353835.1 Enteromius viviparus
TTTACTGAAATTCACAAGTCCACAATTTCACAAGGCCAAAAGTGCCCGTAGTTGAAGAATTGCCCATATATATATATGTATGTGTGTGTGTGTGTGTGTTAGAGTGTGTTTGTGTTTACATAATAAATATATACATAATATAGACAAAATATAGAAGCTTTTATTTTGTATGCAATTATCACGATTAATCATTTTAGCGCCAAGCTAATATTTATAATATTATTTTGTCACAATGAAGGTAAACATTGGTATACTATAAAAGTGTCTATGTAAATAATGCCATATATCTACCTTGGACAGACTCAGACTGACAAACTCTGCTTATGTTATTATGATAGGCCTATGTTAAGTAATAAGTAAGTTACACATTAAAAGTATACATTCGTATACGCACTTACTGCATGTGATATCTATTCACTTTTGTGTCCCCAATAATGTATTGGAATGATCTGCATTTGTGCCTATATGTGATGATTAATTTAACTAACTGCCATGTAATGAAAATCAAGTTTCATATTGAAAAGTGTAAGCCGAGTAAATGCACTCGTCCAGGTTGTCCATTGATTGAAAAGTGGACATTAATCTCTGCCAGAGACACCAGTGACGTAGCGGAGCAGCATATGTGGTCAGTGTGATAACAAGCTCTTTCAGTCCTCTTCACTCACCTCAGAATCAAAGCGTGTGTGAAGTGAATGGCAGGAGCTGCCATTGTTTGCTCTCGTGACTCCTGCGGTGTGCTGGCATGTCTGATAACTGACAGGCGAGCTGGGAGGATGCTAATCACTCTGTCCTCAAAGAGACAACAGCTGGAAAAAACAATGACGCCAGACAATAACACGGCTGATTGGTTTGAATGAAGCTGTCCACCCACACATCTGAAGCTGAGAGCCATGTGATACAGACACAATTTACAGATTAAACTGAAGACATCACTAAAATGTTATATGTTTTCTTCTTGTGGTTATTAGTAGTAGTACTATTTTTTTTTTTTTTTAAGTAAAAATATTAAAATATTAAGCACCAAACATCATGATTGGTAGTTGTAAAATATCAATAAGCATAAATATATTATTAATAGCTCTGAATATTTTTTTATTATTAAATAATGTAGTATTATTATTAACATTATAAATAATATTATTCTTTATAATGTTACTACTACTAATAATAATAAAGTTAATCAAATAATAATAATAATAATGTATTTAAAACAATTATAAATATTTGTATTATTAATAATAAATTATATCCTTATAAGTAAATAAATGCTTAATAACTACTATTAATTTGTAGCATGCGTGGTGAACTGGAATTTCTGAAAAGCAGAATTAAATTAAGTTATTATTTTTATAAATACATTAAATATATTTATTAAATATTAATTTATTATTTCTTAAATTCCATTAATTTATGCACCTGCAAAAGTGTATTGAAATTACTCACACAAATTAAATTGCTATGGCATTGCTGTGTTTGCTAGCTTTTTCAGTGTGATAGAGCGGTGTAAAAGTTGACAGCTTTCCAGTCCAGATGAGAAAATACAGTACTACACAAAGTTTAATAATTAACTATGAGCTATGGCGATGCTTGTCTCGGCAGCCCCCTAATGATAAATTTAAAATCATAGAGCAAGGTTCACTTCCAAATGTGTCACCTGATATCATCTTGCAGCAGAAAAAGGTCAAACTGCATTTATGATGACAAAGTCTTATCATTTTGACATCGTGTAGCATGCAATTAGACAGCCTATTCACTTTCAAGGAAATTATAGTGAATTACATTATGTTGCCGTGTTATGTTGCATAAATTGTCTACATCATGAGAATTTCCAATGAATTTCAATGCAGAAAATTCCAGGTAGTCTGCAAAAATATGATGTTTTTGTAACATGATAATTATTTCCTTTATTCAATGTCTACCCAACATAATCAGGGATTTGGCTTCAGGTGTTTTGCTTTTGTCAAAAAATAAGACACAATCTTTGATTAGACATGTACAATACTTCCATAAAGTCAATCTTTATTTCTCCTTAAGTAAACAGAATTGGCCTGGAATGCGTAGAACAGCATTTCGGCTTAATACAATCATGAAATACTTAATGATTATGATTAGCTTATTTTAGTACAGTTTGATGTTAATGTATTGCTAAGTTAACAATACAATGCTGTAACCCTCAAAACAACAAAGCACACAGATCTGATCTGTATTCTGTTGCCACAGAATGAAACGAAATAACGCTGACTTAGTACATGGTCAAATTTAGGTTAATTAGAAGGCAACTTTTGCCCTCTCTGCAAGCAACTCACTGGGTTGCAGAACAAAGAAGTGCTATAAGTTCTTCTTGTCATGTGACGAGAGCTTTTTTAATTTCAGGAGACTTCAAAATGACATTATGCATGTAATTAATTCACTTTGTGCTCTTTGTATATTTGCGCTTAATGAGTCAAACTAAATTACTTAGCTTTCAAACCGTGTCTATTTTAAATAAAGCTAATCACGTCTAATTACCTCAGCAAACATTATTGTCCCTGGTCTTTTATTTTATGCCTACATTTTCTGCAAAGCCATGTGTTTGCCATTAAATGGATTATTTTAATGTGATAGTACCCATTCTCAATCACAGAGGACCGGTAAAAGAAGAAATAACACAGGGAGATCATAGCATGGCTACACCTCAAACAAAAAGTCCATGTGGAAGTGCACGTAGTCTACAAGCAAAGTTCTTACTAATCCAGTGCATGCATTGCACGTCTTACTTAAGTCATGTTTTAGCATTGCACAATGCTGTACTTCCCCAGTTTTATCACTGTTTGATGAACCTCTTTCATTCAATCCATCGCATAGTGTCAAATTAATTTTGTATCATTCATCAGTAACTTGCTTTATCAGTTTTGCTTTGTATTCTGATCGGTTGCTTTGTAGTCTATGGACAAACACTGGATAAGTTCTAAATCATTATCTGAATCAAACTGTCTAATGTCTTCGCAAATCCAGTTGTTTTTCTTTCTTTGAAAAGTCTAAATGTTATTTTCACTTACATTAAGTAGTTATATGAGTGACAGAGATTGATATACAAAAGACAAAGAAAGTTGTTAATTTCCTTAGATTTGTGCTCATTTGATTTGTGCAAGAGTTCAGTCATCCCCCAAACCTCTTGTCTGTTATGTTGGGTCGCATGGAAAGCAGGGAAACACCCTGACAGGTGGCTAGTCCATTACAGGGAAACTCAGACACGTGTACTCACACCTACAAGCAATTTAGTGTCTCCATTTCATCTGAAGTGAATGTCTTTATATTGTGGAGAAAACTGGGAACTCGAACTTGGAGCTCCTCAGCTAGGCAAGGTCTCAATCCTTGAACTTTGGAGCTTCTCAGCTCAGCCGGGACTCAGTTCTTGGAGCTTCTCAATTAAGCTGGTACTCGAATCTTGGAGCTTCTCAGCTCCCCCGGAGCTTAGTCCTTGAACCTTGGAACTTCTCAGCTCACCTGAGAGTCAAATCTTAAACCTCCTCAGCTCAGCCAGGTGTGAAACGAACAAGAATATTATCGTCATGTACATTTAGTCATGTACATTTAAAGATTTAAAAATTAGGACAATATAAACAATCAAAACCAACAATTTGTTATGAGAAGTCTTGGTTAGCCAAGTGCAGGACATGTAGCAAGGTGGGATTCTTTTATAATAAAAAAATGAAATAAGTAGAATTAGAGGGCTTTTTAACAAAAAAGAAAACAAATAGATAGAATAGAATTAGCTAGACTTAAATTATCACAAAAAATGGCAGAGATATGTTTTTTTTAGCCTTTCTTGAAGATGTCTAAGGACTCGGATTGAAATGTACAGGTCATTGATATGTAAAAGTGGACTAGAGTAGGATTTGTGGGTTAAATACATATCATATGCATGGCAAACAAAATCATATGCATATGAAAACTGTGTATAATATGCACACCAAACACATTCATATCATATGTACAACAATGTCCATTTTTGCATATATATACTGTATATATATATATATATATATATATATATATATATATACCACAAAATGTTATTCAGTGTACCTTTTTATATGCCAATATAATATAATATAATATAATAGACCAAGTTTGGAAATAACAGGCATACACAACTACAGTTGCAATTTATTTAAAAAAAAACATTATTAATTTTCCAAGTCTTCCAAGGCCAGATGATTGATTTGTGTGAGAAACAGATCACATCTCAATTATCCAAAGATTTGTTTCAGTCATTAATTCTTTGTTTAACATAAAGGTATAATGTGGCTTTAGAAGGCGTTGTAAGAAGGTCTTTGTAAGACTTTATTTATTTTAGGTTTTTTTTTACTGTTTTTGATTAGTTTTACAATAAATACATGTGATTTTTATTTCTCCAAAATATTTATAAAAAGTATAAATGTATATTAAATAATTTCTAGTTTTACAAATGTATGCAAATAATTAAACGTGTCATAATCTAACAAACAACTGAAAGCAATGGAGTAAAATGATGCACCAATGTGTTTATTTGAATAGAGCTGGACTTAAACTCTTTAGGACAGTGGATCTCGAGGGTCAGAATTGCCCACCCCTGCAATCGGGTATCCAGATTGTCTTTTTTTAGGAACAAAGGTAGAAAAGAAGAGGGAGGATTAGGAAAGGTCCACGAGCCGGGACTTGAGCTTGGGTAACCCGAGCACTATTGCAGGTTGTTGGAGAGCTGCCCACAGTAAGGATATGACTCCGACTCCCTGGTGTGGACTTGACAGCAGACTACTACCCAACAGTATTTTGCCCTCCACAGAAAGGTCACCTAAGTGTGAACTTTTGGACTACCAGGACTGAGGGCGTCATTTGGGCCGGGGCCTAGGAAAGCTTTAGCTGCACTTGAGAGTCACCTCTGGAGACATTCTTGCTCAGCCACTTGAAAGCTGGGTGGAGGTACATCACTGATGTGCCAAACGTGATATCCGACAGTAATCCAGGCCTCTGGTGAAATCACGGCCGTGTCTCCAACTGTGATGGTGGTTTCCGAGGCAAATATTTATGTGGGCAGGTCAGTCAGGTATAATGGGGTTGGAAGGGTGGGAAATGGAATATTGCAGTGTCTTGGCCTGGTTCGTAGACTCAGATCTCTGCTGGTGCTGAAAGCTTTTTGCCAGACCCTGACCTTCACAAGTATCATAGGGTCACCTCGTGTTGCTAAAAGTCACATGATCCACATACAACACATATTTATACCCAGAACAACAGGGAATCTAACTTTTTCAAAAGTTTGGCAAATCACGGATCATCTAACTACACATAAGCACAATGTAGGCTACATTGCTTAAACAGTGTTTGTTGGTCTTATCTGGAAGACTCAAAACTTTGCCAAGTTGGTATTAAACTGGTTTAGCTATTCTATCTGCTGGTCAAGAATCCAAAACTTTTTGGGAACCCAGTTAAACATACAGTAGGCTGGGTTTTAAGCATTTAAGTGTTACTTAAGAGCAATTTGTTGCATTGCATTACATCATCCAACAAACATACAATCTTTTTAGTTACAAAGCTGGAAATCTGAATTATTTTAAGCAACTTTTTTTTATTTTGAGTAACACAAACATTGCTCATGGTCACACACATGCTGTCCGCTCTTTAATTTAGCTGCATGTTACTAAATTAATCATGTATTGTATTTAAATACTTTAAGTACTACATATCCGCATTCCACTAATATCCAGACTAGCTAAATTTAAAAATTCAATACCAGTTATGTTTTTATCTGATTATGTGTTCTTGTTACATTAATATACTTCCTCATTCTTCAAAATATGCAAGAACATCTGGCAAAGCAGGAAAAATAAAAATATACTTAACCTCTAAACAAGGTCTTTGTGAAGTACCAGGTTTTTATTTGACGCTATTAGCAGCAATAAGGAATACCATTAATAGCAGGCTTGCTCTTATCAAATCTGCCATTTTATTAACTTCCAGAATTTATTAGCCGAAATAGCTCCCCCTGTTGTGCAGTGATCTCAAACTGTGTCAAAGGTTTCGGCTTATTAAAATATGACACCCAGCGAGCCTGTGATATTAGCATGATTAGCCAGAACTAGTCTGATCTTGCAAGCTGAACAGAAAAAAACAGTTATCCCAGAGTAGACCATCAGAGAATACTTGATAAGACCTTCCAGGAAAACTTTAACTTGAGACTTAGATTTTAACTTTAGACTCACTTAAAAGCATTTCAGAGACATTTACATTCAAGGGACCCATTTTATCAGCACTTGCTTTACCTGGAAATCAAACCTTAGCATTGCTAACACTGTACGCTACAGATTAAGCTACAATAACTGATACAAAAGCACCACACTTTTTTGGTAATATGTAGGATCCTTCAATCCATTGTAGAGTTGTTTTAATTCAGAATCCCAAATATAAGCATTGGTTATGCTCATCTAATGTCAAATTAAACTGGCCTATCAAAACAAGACCTCTTGAAGTACCAGAAAATGAATGAAGATTAAAGCATCAGTGACTGGAGTTCTAGTGAAATGAGCAACACTATTTTGTAGCGCTGCTAAAGCACATGTGTTCCTGGAACCTGAGCTGTGAGTGATTGAATAAAATCACAGCAGAGATCACTGGAAGAGATAACAGGACATTAAGAGAACTCATTCTCCATGACCCCTGCTTGATCTCCTCTGTAGCCATTTGCACTGATCAGAGAGAGGTTAAGCTCAAGAAAATTGGACCACACTGCACAAAGAGATTAGAAGTTCAAGTTGCCATAATACCCCAGCGGCAACCAGACGAACGGGATCAGGGGGGCGGCCGGGGGCCATGACAGCGCAGGGGAAAGTTCCTGTAGGAAACTCCTTCTTAAATGGACTTAGACACAGGGATTAGACTCTGTCTATCTAGTGTTTCAGGTGTCGCTATACTTCCAGAAAGGAAGCAAATCCCATAGGAAGAAAAAGATGGCTGGGTCTGTGAACAAATGAAGGAGAGGAAGTGTGGAAAGTATTAAAGCATGAACAAATACACCCATAGTTCATATTGAGTTGCAGAATGAATGACTTTGCCATGACACTTGCACATACTGCTTTTAAACAATCCAGTTAGGACGATCACATGGGGCTTTGACCTATAAAATGTTCTATGCTTTAAAGTTGCTAGGTTTTCTGGCAACCATAAATAACATATACTGTAGTCATCAACACTGATCAATCTGACTACTTAATGTACTGTACTGTTTAATTTCACCTCTTTACTGAGACAAAATCACTGATAACCACTGTCATAACTTGTTGCTTTATTATAAATCTGTATATTGTTAGTTGGGTAAAATGCATTATGAAGTTACATGAACTTTAAAAGATAATAGATATTCAATCTCTAATTGATTAATAATTGCATATAGTGCATATTTCTTGCTAGGATGTACTCAAACAATTGGCCAGATTAATATTTCTGAGATAAAAGGTGCAGTTGCTCCAAGTGCATTAGTGTAATTATGACTACAGAAAAGGTTTTAATATCATTATATGCAGTAAATGCAAAAGGCAAAATGGGATAAAACAGTAATAATAAATATGTTTTAATATAAAAAGATTAAATATTCCAAGTTACAAGATACATTTTATATAATTGACAAAGTGTCTACAAAGAAATTGAAAATGTAAAAGTTAGCAGAAAACCGATAGTCAAAGTGTCATCTTAATTAAAAGTAAATATTGTCCAGATAATATTTTGCACATAAATAAGTCTTTGTATAAGATACAGCTGTTTTTATTTATTTATTTTATTTATTTAAGGGCATGGTCATCATGCTTATAGAGGTCCTTAAATTCACAATAGATTACAACGCAAAAAAAAAACAAATAATAAAATGCAATGAAATCCAATTAAAAACTTAATGTATTTTTGTAAGATTGAAACCTTTCATGAAATATATTAGGTAATAAGGTATTTAAACAAACACAAACATGACATTTCAAAATATATTGTGAATGCTACAGTATAGGCTATAACTTTGTCATGTAAGTAAGATTATCTAATGGATAATATATCTAATTCATTATCAGAAAAAGAAAAACTACATTTATTTAGTACATTTAGTTAATGTTTTGGTTTCATTAGGGCAGTGTGGGTTCAGGCAGGCAGCAACTGTTCCACACAAGAGCAAGGAAACGGCATGAGAAAAGAAAGAGAAAAGGAGGTAAAAGCCTTTAAATTAATGATCGATGAGGCCGCTTTCTTTGACTTCAAAGCGCTCCAGAAGCACTTGAAGCACTGCTATAGTTTCCCCATTTTACCCCATGTGCCCCTCAGCAGCACGTGACCTGACCTGGTCCTCAACAGAGCCCACTGGGCGGTCTACCCCTGCTGATGTCATCAAAAGAGCCCAACAATGCCACTTTTACTCAATCTGGGCCACCTTTTCAATGGGCAACTTTTCCCTATTCTTCCTGCGGTTTTGGCATCTGATTTTATTAGTTCCTATTCCTTATTAGATAAGTTCCCAGTGGCGGTTTCCAATGGCGGTCCCCGGGCCTGGAACAACCTCAGACTACAGAGGAAAAAGACAGTTTTCTGGAACGTGTTGAGAATTTCTATGGCTAATCATTTAAGAGGTCACTTCGCCTGGACTTCAAACCCATGGTGTTTGGCACTTGTTTTGTACCTCTGGTGAATGATGTAGCACGTTGGGGTGCACTAATATAATCTGGCCAAACTCTTTTTTTGCTTATTGTGATCTCACCCTCTGTGAGCCCCTTACAAAGGTGCGGGAAAATGTTGCACTCTTAATGAAAGGCAAAGAAACTGCCTACTTGATTAGACTTTCTTTCAGGGGTGGAGGGAATCATTGAGTTGTTTTGTTTTGTTTAGTTTTGTTCGAGAATCCCAAACTTCCCAGTACAGCAACAATCCCTCAACCAGCTGAGTGAGTTTGGGATGGGACTGTATTTTGTTTTTTGTTTTGTTTTGTTTTGTTTTGTTTTGTTTTGTTTTGTTTTGTTTTGTTTTGTTTTGTTTTGTTTCGTTTCGTTTCGTTTCGTTTCGTTTCGTTTCGTTTCGTTTCGTGTTTGTCTGGGTCTTTATAATTAGAATTGTTTTAAGGTGAAAAAAATGTTTATTTATTTAATTTTTTGTTTTAAAAACATGTCCAACACAGAAACAACAACTAATGATTTAGGATAGATATTTATTTAGTTATTTTATGGGGAAATCTATTTTGTAGATCAACTTTGTGCTCGGAATTTGTTTTGTTAAATTCTTCAAATCGTCAAGTAAGTGAGTGTGGGGTGGTACCATTTTTATGAGGAGAAATACATGTGTTCTGTTTGTTTGTTTGTTTGTTTGTTTGTTTGTTTGTTTTGATTTGGGCTTATTTGGGAATTTGTTTTGTTCATTCTTAAAATCTTCAAGTTAGTTTGGGGTGGGACTATTTTGAGTGTTTTGTTTTGTTTTGTTTTGTTTTGTTTTGTTTTGTAACTATTTTTATAAGCGGAAATACATGTGTTTTTTGTATGTTTGTTTGTTTGTTTTTGTCTTGTTTGGGAATGCCAGCCCGTTTGATTACAGTTGTTTTAACACTAGCACTCCCAAAGAGGGATCATTTGATCCTATCCCCGTAGCTCTACCAGAGAGGGGTCATCTGACCCGGTTGTTTTTACCTAAATAACAAATAACCAATATAACAATTTATAACAATTTATAACCAAATAACAATTTGGTTATTGTTTTGTTAAATTTTTCAATAATTCTTCAAGTGAGTTTGGGGTAGGGCTATTTGATTGGAATAGTTTTAAGGTGAAATCAGAGTGATATGTTTTGTTTTGTTTTTCAACTAACAAGTTGCTGTTTTGTTCTGTATTGAAATGCCAGCCTGCTTATCTATTCCACAAGTAACAAAAGCAAAAATGGCCTCTACGTAACACTAGCTTGCTTGAGCGTTGTTTTGTTTTGTTTTGAGAACCCCATTCCGTCCAACACAGAAATAATTCTTTTAGTAATGGGGTGCGACTATTTGATTGCAATTATACATAGGGGAAATTACTGTGTTTTGTTTTGTTAAATTTTTAAAGGGCGTGAACATTTTTTCTAAAATGTATTCTAAAATGTCCTCTTGTGTGTGGGATGGCGTGTCATTATGCAAGTAAATTATGACAAATTTACAGGATAATATTGTTTTTCTTAGCTCATCAGAAGTGCAAAACACGTCACATTATTTTTCCATAAACAGTGATTAACATTGACACCTGCAATTTTAGCATCATGACGTTAAGTCAAATTAGAGCATTGCTAAATTGTGTCAGATTCACTCTCATGATGAAATACTCAATCAGACATAAATAGCTGAGTCAGATAAGAGCTGACGGGATCCTGGTGGCATGCTGTAACAAGTCATGGACCTGTTTACATGACAGGCTGCCAGTATAGAGATATTTCAGTGCACTTCAGTCAAACCACACCCGTTTAGTTTAAAAAAAAAAAAGAAACAACAATCTTATACAGGAATTCCAACTTTCCCTTCCCTTGCAAAATCTATCCCCAGCGGACAAAGTTGAGAGTCACTATTCACACGGTTACACTCCCGAAATGACACATTGTTATTTATTTGATTGTCGTGTTGTCATATGACATCACCGGTATTACCATCTAAATCTATTTTCATAGCATGTTGACTAACTGATAAGGCCAGGGGCAAATGCTAAGGTTGACAACCTATATCCTGTCTCAGTTACTCATTATTAACAATTGGGTATTGTTTTTGTATTGCCTGAATCACATTTTGCACGTACTGTAGGAAGTTAAGGAAAAAAATAATAATTAAATAAATAAGTTGTATTGTCTTTAAACATTTTAAGCAATTTCATTCGGGAAATATAATTAATAATTTTTATTTGAATAAATTAGTTTATTGTCTTGCGAGGTTAAATCAGTTATGATAATTATTACAGTTAAAATCAATAATTTGACAACGCGATACATTTAAAACTCTCTAACATATAGATCTATGTGGTAAAGCAGAGAAAGTAGAACATTTTTACACAATGTTATGTTTTACGCATTAAAATGGTTTAAGAATAAATGCTAATGACAATGGCACTCCATGCTTGAGGCAAAAAACAGCTGGATTTCTGCCTAGTAGGTCATATAGGCTATATCATATGCCAAAATACAATGAGCTTTATGAATAAATGTATAGCTTTTTTGCAACCTAAGACTGGACTCGGGTGCTGAGCCAAGATTCTCACCTCGGAGCGCTTGAAGCAAATATTCTTGGCTTGTCAAGAGGTGTCTCTGCTAGAGAATGAAGGAAATCGGCATACTGTATAAATCCCTCCTGCTTTTAATATACATTTATACTCTTCAGTTGGGGTTTTATAAAGACTGACAGTGCTTATGATCACATACAAAACTCAAAACATACTGCATTCGATTGGGCCTATCTATCTATCTATCTATCTATCTATCTATCTATCTATCTATCTATCTATCTATCTATCTATCTATCTATCTA
>JAUCNO010000460.1:3415548-3426910 GCA_032353835.1 Enteromius viviparus
CAGGTGCGTTAACAAAGAGAGAGATGCAAAATATGCAGAGCAGGGGGGCGCGAGGACCAGGGTTGAGAACCACTGGTCTAATACATCCATTTGAGGTCTTGGAGACTCTACTAATGAGCTGATGACCGGAATCAGGTGGGTTTGATTAAGGAGACATGCAGATTGTTCAGGATAGTGTTTGGGAAGCACTTGGATCTGGCAGTGTGTGTTTCTCAAATGGAAAAGTGCATCCTAGTGAGGATGCAAACTTTCTTGCTAGTCCTGCTCAGCATTACACGGATACAACATTTCAATTGAGAAGCACCCAAAGCATTTCACAATTTTAGCATGCACCATGTAAAAATCACTAAGTTGAATCAATAAGAAAAGTAGTAGTACATCTTTCTTCAAAAACACCACATGGTTTGAGGTACCATTCATATTCGATGTTGACAGATTAAGCCATAACCTTCAGCAATAGTGAAGCAAGGTATTTTCTACATTGTACATACGTGTTACTTTGTTTAACACGGCAATCCCTGCCCTCATTTTATTAGCAATTACAGAAAAGGTTTCATGCTCACAGCCAATGTCACGAGCCTTCAAATGCACTACCTTGAGAGTGAACTTGAATGAAAAGCAGCTTTCCGAAACCACAGGTATTTAGATTATTGTCCATGCGCTTGTATCGCTAATGCCCAAATAATGATTTAGTTTCCCAGGGCGGCAGTGGAAACCCTTTCTTTTTGGCAGTAAACATGGAAACCTAAGGGGTGTGATTGTTTTGTTGAACACAATGTGGCTCGTTTGGATGAATGCAAAGGGAAGAGATGGGTTCCTAACTGATCTGAGCAAGAGAAGGTGAAGCTGATTATCCCTTCTGGGATGTATGTTTGTGTGCTCTTTCTTAGACCCCTTATGAATTCCCTCAGATGCTGGTCAGGTTTAAACAAGGTAGTCATGGTTCGCTTAACCTCTTTCCCTTTTGATGTGAAGCCTGCATTTGTTACAATGGCTTAACTTCTTTAGAGAAACTCGAGCAGCAGGGTGGGAGCAGTGATGGTAATTAGCAAATATCTTGTACGTAAATATAATTGTGTTCAAAGAGTACGCCCACTCCGTCATACTACATGGAAAAAGCTTTGTAAACCAACAAGCTGGATCCAGGAAAGCAAATTAAAGACTACTACCTTGTGTGAGAAAGAAAGATCTCCAACACCTATAGCTATCAATTGAGCAGGCCAATGTTTGGAATTGGACGTTTTTCTCAAAAAGCAGATTATGAAAAGTATTTTATGGCTGCTAGTAAAGAATAAAGAGTCTTGCCCCATAAAACAGAAATGTAGAGCTATGATTTTTTTTTTGGATTGGATTGTGAACCTATGTATGAACTGAACATTTACAGCAGTATGTTTGTGCCTACCTTGTAGATTAATTCATTTAGCTGTACATTTTAGCCTATGAGAGTACAGGTATTTGTCCAAGACACTTTTGTATATACTTTTAAAGGGTGAGTTTACCCAAAAGTTTAAGTTTAGGTTTAAGTTGGTCAATGGCGCAGTCTATTTTAATTGGCTCAAAATAGCAATGGAGAAAAAAAAACAATAAAATAAATTAACATTCCTATGGGTACAGAATTACTGTAGGTGGAAATGCATTTAATAATTAAACAACATGGCACAGGATGTGAAAATGATAACTAAATTGGGATAAAACCAGCGAAAATGCTTGTGCTGCACCCAAGTTTATGATAGGGCCCGTTATGTCTGTTCCATCTGAGCAAACTTTTACACACAAGGTGAATTTAACATTTTAGTGTATGTGAGTAACGTTGGATTCAGAGCGTTTTCAAAATATCCAGATTAATGTAGACATAGCCCTAGTCATAAACCAGACCAAGTGTGTGAGAGGTAGAGTTGATGGTTTCTAGCAGGTTGTATTATGACTGAGCAGGTGAGAACCAGGGAGGACACTTGGAAATGTAGTGCAGAGTGTGCATAAGGGATTGTAATAAACAAACAATCACTTTTATTTATATAGCGCTTTTAAAAATACAGATTGTAGCAAAGCACTGAACATTATCAGGTATAAGAACAGAGTGATAGTACTGTATAATGACGAGAATTAAAATATTTATTTATCAAATGCAGAAACTGTCTCTGTAGTCAAGACGATGATAATCACGAGAAATCAGGTGCCCCCAACTGAGCAAGCAAGAGGTGACAGCGGCAAAAAACCCATCCATGAGAGAATGGAATTCAGCATAACAATCCTTTAAAGGATTTGATTAATACATGTATATTAGTGTGTTAAGTAGCCTATACTTCAGAGTAAAGAGATATGTCTTTAAACTAGATTTAAACTTATGGTGTGTGCCTGCCTCCCGAACAGTATTAGGTAGATTGTTCCAGAGTTTGGTTGTTAAATAGGAAAAAGATCTGCCACCCGCAGTAGATTTTGATATTCTAGGTGTTATCAAATGGCCAGAGTTTTGCGAATGCAGCAGATGTGGAGAACTATAATGTGATAAGAGCTCGCTCAAGTACTGAGGAGCTAAGTTATTCAGGGCTTTATAATAAACACAAAGTCTATACAATGTTTGATAGGGAGCCAGTGCAGTGTTAACAGAACCAGGCTATATGCTCATACTTCCTGGTTCTAGTAAGGACTCTAGCTGCTGCATTTTGAACCAATTGTATTCTATTTATCAAGCGTTCACACAATAAACCACCCAATAAAGCATTACAATAATCTAACCTCAAGGTCATGACAACATTGGATTAAATGATTTATCCATTAATGAATAGGCTTCATTATTCTTTTTTTGTTCTTCACACATCCAAGCGTCATTCCAAATGGCTCAGAAAATCTGATTTTGGTTCATATTTAGCAACAGCATGAACTTAACCTGTGTTACTCATCTTTGTCTCATATTGAGGTGAATTAAAGTTCACAGACACACAGCTGTTCATCCCTTATTTTTGGACCGCATTTGAAGCATTCAAGATTTTCTTGAAAGAACATTTTCGCAAATATTTCCTCTGCCCTTACGGCACCTGGGTGACCACTGGGATGAAATATCAGACCGCAATTACAACTGCGAAAACAGTGAGTTTACTGGAACAGTTGGAGGAAAGGAACTTTAACTGTCCTTTAAATGTTGTGATTTACAAGACATAACAAATTCAAAGTGCTTTCCATCACCCTGGTTGGGATAACTTGTTATAAGGAACGATAAGAGCATTACCGGATTTTATTCTAAAAGAAAGTCATTCACAGACAAACTACAGAGGGCTAGAGTAATATTTTGTTTTCATGTGTTGCCAGTTCTTTGAAAAACACATTTGTGATAACTCGCTCAAGTAAAATCATTTAAGTTCTGACGCAGTGACGTTATCCAACACCTGTGTGGTGATCGAGTTGCCTTTGACGCCACCGTTTGGACGTGTTGACGCGTCATGACATCAAAGGAAGTGAGCTTGTCGAATAAATCCAAAATGGCTCTTAATGCCTGTCAAATCAGTTCACGCAGGGTCGGCATCCTTCAGCACCTGACCTTTGGAGATGTCTGCTCGATATTTGCATCAGCCTCTCCTGGATCTCGAACAATAGGCGCTGAGGTGGTCCACTTTGACACCGTTTCTCTGGATTTTATTTAACTCAGCCTTGAAAGGCCATGACTCAAGCTGTGGAGGAATTGAAAGCATGGACGTTTGGTTTCGGCGGCACGGCTGTAGTTCTCCACCCTGGCCGTGGCGGCTCTCAGCCGAACAATGCTATCCCAGCAGGCCATTGGTGGACACGGCAAGAGCGCACTGGAACAATAACGCTCCCCCTCCCCGACAGTAGCCATCTATTATTCACGCACCTCCCCAATTCTGCTTCCCAATTTCTCACGCTTTCTTATACCTATCTGAAAAGCATATTGAAGCGCAATGAAACAATAGATGTTTTGTGTACAAAATTTCACTACAGATTATTGGCCACATTGTTAGTGTTTATTGATTAAATCAATGAATAAAAAAGATTACAGGTAGGAGCTATGTAATTGGTTTATATGTTAAATAATCATCTAGTTTACACTATTTTATGAAAAGGTGTTAAATACTTTACAAACGGCACATTCACCACCTTTTTTAAATGTATAATTATTATAATAGTTTTTAATATACTATATAGATGCACAAACAAAAAAGCATGAAAAAATAAAGACTAAAACTAGATTTCAATTCAATTCAGACACTGATATGCATCAGACCAAAAACTTTGTATTACGTAATTAAATTTTTAGATTAAAATGATTAAAAACAGATTCTGTTTTTAATCATAAGCACAAAAATTAGAATAAAACATAATAAAAACAGTTAAATGATAATAGTAATGCATGCAGATGTATGGACATACTAATTAATTATATTCTACTAAATATTCACACTATTTATTACTAATTATAATATGAGAACAGAAACAGAATAAATACACTTCTATTTTATTTATTTATTTCAAATTAACAATGGAAGGTAAAACAGTCAATTTTAATTAAAAATAATTAAAAATGATGAGAAAAAAATGTGATCAGTTTTGTGACCTAATATATTAACTTGATATGTGAAAAAAATTCTAACAAATTAAAATACTTTTTTTTTTTTCATTTAATGTATTAATTGCTTTTTCCTAACTGTTTAGGAAAATTACTAGCAATTTTTGAGCAAAAATTTTTGACACTATTCTATGTGACTTTCTTTCTTTAGTAGAACACAGAAAAAGACATTTCAAAAAAGATTTCAAGAATATAAGAAGTGTCAAAATGCATACAGTTTCTGACAGACAGCAGGGTAAGTGAATTATACATCAATTTTTATTTTTGTCCCTGTCATGGACATGTTATGTGTCAACTAATTATACACCCTCAAGCAGCCGTTGTTTATTGAAACACTTCATGTAATTATGGCTCGAGGAAATTACCGTTTTAGGAAATCAAACGCTGACTCAGGTCATGTGAGGTAATGATGATTCCCTCCACTGTAAAACAGATGCCAGTGTGGCATCAACCCTAATGGAAAGGTCACAAACAGCTACTTGGTATTTTATAAAATTTATCACATTTCTGACTGAGTGCTTTCTCATGACGGAGCTCCACGTGACGCACAGTTGTTTACTAGACTGCTGCTTTAAAACCTTTTAGTCACCAGACAATCTTGAAGCTCATTGGTGCGACTGGTGCCTAATTAACTTTCCCAAGGAAACAAAACCGTTTTTTGAATTCACATCCCGAGCTTGAATGATGTAATGGGCCAGGGTCTACACCGCGCCAAAATCCGCTTTGCACATGCCATGACCAATTGCGAGCAAAGATCAATCAGGCCTCGAGAAAAGACTAGTCTTCATTTGGCTTCAACAAAACACGGATGAATGAACCGCTAAATGTCTCTTGCTCACTGAAGATATATTGGTCTACATCTTTCTAATGTTCTCTTTAGCGCCAACAGACCGTCAGCGCTAAACGCTAAAGGTTCACCTTACTCATCGCGGGAAGCATCATTTTCCTTTCACCTTTAAACAGAAGACACCTTCTTCTTGGTTTATCTTATTATTGAACACTTTGTTTGAGTTTACTTGAAATTTCCTGGCAGGTGACAAGTTGAGCGCTTTGAGCTTCGGTTTGAAAAGGAGTTTAGTTTCCATTCAAGTGTCAGGAGATTTGATTAAATCAGCTTTAGGGAGCAAGAATTTGGCAGCTTATGAACTCTCCAACCGTTTTATTTTTTTCAAACCGAATGAAAAAGGTTACTTCCATTTACTGTATGTGATCTTAAGACCATTACAGCTACAAAAGTCATTCACAAAGCCCACCATGCAGAATTTTATTGAGAAATGTAATTCAAAAGATGTCAAACAAGCTGGTAGTTAAAACACAGAAGACAAAATCAAATCTGAACTCATGGAGTACCAACAAGTTTCTGTTGTTAGTTTACAGAGCTTTAGCGTGAAGAGACTCGCTAATGACAATTAGCGCTTGTAAGATAACTGCTGAGTAATGAACTTTTCTGGGGGATTTCTTTTGCGGCTATGCCAAAGTTTTATTATACCAAGAATAAAAAGACCACATAATTACACTAAAAAGACTTTAACGCAAATAACATTTTTATTAGTTTACTTTCTGTAGCTGTAACTTCATATTGAAATCTAGAGCTTTCTAGATGTTTAACGCTTTAAAATAGCATAAATAAACTTTTTGCGAGACTACATTTTTACATTATTATAAAGACATTATAATAATTGTCTTATAAACATTGGGTATGGGTTAAAAGTGTCTGGTTCATCCTAATTATGTGTTCTTCATTCAGTTTTAAATATAAAACCAAAATCTATATATCAAGAATATACGATCCGCTAGGTGATGATTTTGATTAAATTAGAGGGTACATACTGTATCATTGTGCTGAAGGCTGTTTCTGGTTGTTTTGATTCATTTTTGCACTGATTTAAACAGCAAGAAAATCCTTACTTGAAGAAACAGGCACATGGTAGCAGGGGGTCTCTTGGTTTTAGCGACCCTGCATGCATGCAAATTACCAGAAAAAAAAATCTCTCACTACTTAGTGAAATAGGCAATTACTTTTAATGGACCAAAAACTGTTTGGAACAGGGTCCATTTTAGCTGCATTGAAACATTTGCTACATTTGCTAGCGTTTGCTGTGTCAGCATGAGATGTTAGTGTTGGTGTCTTCAGATTAAAAGCCTTTCTTGAACAACTGTCTCCTTGATGATGCCAGCTGTTGTTTAAGATGACTTACCCATAATTCCATGCGCTTTTTCATCAACAACAATCCCCATACGATCTTTGATGTGTTATTGGTACGTCTGTCTTACCAATTACTTCAGTATTGCATTTATACAAAACCAGTACTTCCTTGCTATGCTAGCAGGCCTAGACCAACTTTGCATCATCAGTGCATTGCATATAAGGTGTGAGATGAGTTACACCATTTTACCTATGGCATACAAACCAACCAAAATAGTTCTTAAATGTGCATCCAACTATGACGACACATCTGACTTATGCAAACAGTAAGTCTTTGTGCGGTTCACCTAATCTCATCTATCACGATGAAGATCAGAGACTAAGTGGCTCCGTGATCAAGCTGCCAAGCGGCATGTCACACCTTCTCCAGAGGCATCCTGTGTAGGTGTACATGCGTGACCTGCTGTAACCTGCACATGTTCATCCATGGGCACACTGTGTACACACAATTACATTTACCAACCTCAAAATGTTTGCTCATCCTGGAACATGTACAGCCGTATCCGTCTTGAACGATGAACTAAAATGCAACACTCTGAAGTTATATAACATTTCGGATTTTGTTGGAAGTGCAAATCTGTCTCTACAAAGACAATGAATTAACCCAAAATTAATGCTTCTGTTTAGTGCTGTCAAATGATTATATGGAAGCCTGTTTCCACCACTAAATAAAAAATAAAAAAAGGTTATTGTGACTCACAATTGCTTAGATATAAACACACAGTTGGGAGTTATAAAAGCAGAATTGATTGATATAAAGTCAGAATTGCGAGTTATGAAGTCAGCAACTTTATATCTCAGAATTCTAGAAAGTCGCAATTCAAAGACATTTTTTCTCAGAATTATGAGATAAATTGAGGTAAACTGACAATTGCGAGTTGTGAAGTCCAATTTTGAGTGGAAAAAAAGACTTAAATGTTCTCAGAATTGAGTTTATATCTTCGAATTCTGACTTCCTATCACACAATTGTGACTTTATAATTCACAACTTGTGATTTTATATCAGACAATTGTGAGTTTATAACTAGCAATACCGACTTTATATCTCACAATTCTGACTTTATATCAGGCAACTGTGACTTTATAACTCGCAATTCTGACTTTATAACTCGCCACTTGTGACTTTATATCTCGTAATTGTGACTTTATATCTCACAAATCTGACTATATATATCTCACAATTCTGACTTTATATCACGCAATTGTGACTTTATAACTGGAAATTGTGACTTTAGAACTCGCCACTTGTGACTTTATATCACGCAATTGAGACTTTATAACTCGCCACTTGTTACTTTATATCACGCAATTGTGACTTTATATTAAGCAATTGTGACTTTATAACTCTCAATTCTGACTTTATAACTTCCCACTTGTGACTTTATATCAGGCAATTGTGACTTTACAGTATATCACGCAATTGAGACTTTATAACTCTCAATTCTGACTTCATAACTCGCAACTTGTGACTTAATAACTCGCCACTTGTGACTTTATATCACGCAATTGAGACTTTATAACTCGCAACTTGTCACTTTATATCACGGAATTGTGACTTTATAACTCTCAATTCTGACTTCATAACTCGCAACTTGTGACTTTATAACTCGCCACTTGTGACTTTATGTCACGCAATTGTGACTTTATATCTCGAAATTGTGACTTTATATCTCAAAATTCTGACTTTATATCATGACAACTCTACTCCTTTTACAATTTTATTAAATGTTGATAAAGATTTAATATGCAAAAGCATATTGCACTTGTCAAATTTTGAATGTTTTAAATGTTTTATCGCTAACAACAAAACAGAGTGTATTTTTATTTTATCATATTAATTCTGCTTATGCTAAAACAAAAAAGCATACACTTAAGAAAGTGAATATTTGTACAAAGAGTTATAGTAAATTTTTAAAACTAGCAATTTTTACAAGTAATTACAAAAAATTTTCAATTTACATTAAATAAATCATAAAATGCTTAAATGCTGATATCATATTTTCTTAGAAATTGTCAATGGTTTTCAATTTTTCTTTCAACTGCAAAAACTCTAGGAAACGTTGCACAAATTTGGAATGACATGGGTAAATAATGTAAATAATGGCAGACATTTTATATCTGGCGTAACTGGTTCATTATTCAGTATTTTCTGCATTCATGTTCTGTAATATTGGCTTCTGTACAGCCAAACTAAATTACAGATTGTGTTTGTGTGCATTTTTGAAGCTAGTACAACCCCCTGTATTTAACGCTGACCACTTGTTTTCTCACCAAGAAGTCGGACAATCTAATTCAGTAAAGCAAACTGAATGGTAACTACTATGAAAACATCTCTGGTTACCTCTATGTCTGTGGCTATGTTCCTTAGTGGTCTTAAACAAAAGCGTTTGAAGTTCTGAATGAAAAATGACAATACATTACGCACGACCTAAATGGACTGAGAGTGCATTCACTTGCAATTATAAACCGCATGAGAATGTAAAAACAGGAAAAAGTGAGCAAAATTCCCTCAAGGGGCCAGCTCTAAAGAGGTAATATTCTATTTTCAGGGAGTATGTGGTTGAATCTGACATTGGTATTTATATTTTTTAGTCATTAAAGGAGATTATAATTTGTTTCTGGAATAAAATTCACTCACCTGCAGTAATAATGAGGCTGGTACTTTGCTGGTAATGCTGAATATTTATTTAGTTTGAAACAGGCTTTGTCTGTTTCCTGAAAATTAAGACACACAGAATCCAAAGCATTTAGGAGTGGTATTTTTTAACGGTAGCTGTCTGGCAGAGCTTGATAAAGCAGACCGCACTTCTCCGACTTGTTTCAAGTCTCCCAGGAGGTGATTAGAAATTGAGCATGTGCAATAAAAAAAGTGTTTTCTGCAGCAAAACAAAACTGACTAAAAATTATTGCTTTAACGGCTCATTTGGTGATCAACTTCAAGCAAGGCGCTGGAATACTTTGTCAAAGCTCACTGTATAACAGCACCAAAAGGCCTGAAAAATGTCCACTTTTGATGTCCCTGATGTTTGTTTTCTGCTTCCATGGCACCAATTTGCTATGTTCCTGCCAACTGGCAACCGGGGTGTCGAAATATTATTGGTCAAAGTGTCAGTGGGCGGAGTCACACAGAACGAAAAAAAACAAAAGAAAACAAAAAAAACCCAGACATTCTGACACAGAACAGACATTTCAAAGTAGAATAACTGGTGCCATTTTATATTGGGTGGTCTTAACTACAATGTACTTACATTTTAATTAATCATTTAATACAATGCACTTATTGCGCACATAAATTTTTTACATTGTACTTAGAAAATACTTATATATAATTACACAATTACAATTACACCGTTGACCCATCCCTTACTTCTTAACTCACCCTTAAACCTACCCATACAACCAAAACTGTCCCTAACCTTAACCGTATCCCACCTCAGTAGCAGTAGCAGGGATTTTCTATACAGTATGAAAACAATAGTTATTTTTTGATGCAAGTACCACCTAAAATAAAGTGTTACCAAATAGCTGAATGTAGCATTGTTTATTGGAGAAACAAGTATGTGAACTTAGCATGTTTCCTAAATAACTGCAAAAAATATAACTGCATTTTATGATTTAGTAAGTCAAAAAATTTCACACAACACCTTTAACACTAATTGGCAAATTTCCATGCATAATATCCAGTCATTTTAATAAGAATCCATGCAATTGGTAATTGGGTGCAAGGACAAGAAATGTTCCAAATAAAATCAATCAAAATCAGTAATTAATAAATAATAATTTGCACCTGGCAAGACTCTGGAACTCTTAACAACTACCAGCAGAATCTCCAGAAACCACTGTGCTTCAAAAACCACCCAGAACACCTTAGCAACAGTAGTGCAAAAAGACATTTAGCAACCACATACATAGTAACACCCTGGTAACCACATGAAAAACCATACAGCAAGCTGACAACAAACCAAAACACCTCATGCCTCTCAAAACCCCTTAGCAACCAATATACTTCATCTAGGTTTCAGTATTGCAGTGTGCTATAAATCACTCTGAACATTTTAGCTACAAAGTGGCAATGTAATGCCATGGTGATGAGCCCTTAGCAACAGTACTGCAATGTTAAAATGTGATGGCAATACCTCAGAAAATACTAGCAACCACCAGAACATTTCATTTACTGCAATGCTTTGGTAATAACTCACTCTAGCAACACCCTAGCAACCACTCAGATTGCTTTAGCAGCTGCATAGCCCTGACAACAAACCACAACACCCTAGCAACTACTAAGAATGCTTTAGCAGCTGCAAAGCCCTGACAACAAACCACAACACCCTAGCAACTACTCAGAAAATCTTAGCAGCTACATAGCCCTGACAACAAACCACAACACCCTAAAAACCACTCAGAAAATCTTAGCAGCTACATAGCCCTGACAACAAACCACGACACCCTAGCAACTACTAAGAATGCTTTAGCAGCTGCAAAGCCCTGACAACAAACCACAACACCCTAGCAACCACTCAGAAAATCTTAGCAGGTACATAGCCCTGACAACAAACCACAACACCCTAAAAACCACT
>JAUCNO010000460.1:3435798-3454459 GCA_032353835.1 Enteromius viviparus
GAGAGTCCTGATGTGGACGTTACTTTGAAACACACCACCTACCTAAAGACTATTGCAATAGTGTTCCCTCATGGAATGGCCTCTTTCAGCAAGACACACCGCAAAGTTTGTTTAGTAATTCTTTCGAACAACATGACAAGGAGTTTAGAAACTTGCCTTGGCCTCCAAATTCTCAATTCTCAGTCCAACTGAGCATCAATGGTTGTGCTGGACCAGCAGATCTGATCCACGGAAGCTCCACCACACAACTTGCAGGTCTTCCAAGGATCTGCTGCTGATGTCTTGGTGCCAGATACCACAGGGCACGTTCAGTGGTCTTGTGAAGACCATCCCTGGATTCTGCTTTTGCAGCACAAGGGAGGCCTACACAATATTAAAGGGTTAGTTCATTCAAAAATGAAATTTCTGTCATTAGTTAATCACTCTCCTGTCTTTCCAAACCCATAAGACCTTTGTTCATCTTTGGAACATAAAAATATTTGTATGCATCCAATGAACTCTCTAACCCTCCACAGAGAGCAAGGGTCCTTACACGTTCACATGTAGAAACATAGCAAGGAAATTGGTAAAATAGTGACATCAGGGGTAGTTTTACAAAGTTATGACACTTTTTGTGCACAAAGAAAACAAAAATAATGAATTTATTCAGCCATTCATCTTCTACGCGTCACTCTGGCACCATTTGTGAGTGGATCCACTTAACTTAAACAAGTTCACACGGAATAGCATACATAGTTTTGTTCAGTGGATGCTTATGAGTTTGGACCAACATGAGGGTGAGTAATTATCCCTTTAGGCATTTGGTTTATTTTTTTGGCTGATCAGATGTTTTTATATTTCATTTTGCAAACATGCAAACTCCTATATTCATCTTGATGTTGTGAAAGCATTGTTAGCATTAGCTGAACTGGTTTTTTATGTAAAGGACAATGTACTCTTTGGCGAGGCAATATTTTAAGCTACCTTGTTACCTCATTACAGTGTGCTCTTATCACTTTATCCAAATTCCCTTGTGATTGGTAATATAAGATCTTGTTACCTTACAGTCTGCAGTTAGTGGTACATTTCATAACCAGATAAGAATTACCTCATCAATTCAACCTGTTAGACACTTGTCCTGATAGCACCTTTAGAACATGGAATCGTGTCTCATTCAGTCTTTTTTTCTTTTAGTTCTGTGGGGCATGTGAATGCTGTAAACATCTGTCAAACAGATTCTCTTGAATACAGAAGGGTGATTCTTTCAAACTCCTTAAGGTAATTACTATCAGTATAACACTACAGATAGGTGAGACCGGTGGCACAGGAATCCAATGGTAGGCTATATAATGGTGCAATCAGAGCTTTCAAGGGAAGTGAAAGGTAATTAAGATGACAGACTGAACAGTTTTCCTTTCAGCAGATAAACGCCGCTATCTTGTCAATACCTGCCTAGGCTGAGGACTGTCAGTGCCCGAGGAAGAGATACACCAGCCAGCCCTACTGTTGATATTTCTGGACTTGTCTGAATAGTAAATGCAATTTAATGAATATGTTATAGTCTAGAGTGCTTCATTTGGCCCGCTTATCTATACCTTAAATACATATTGTGCATTTCATAAGTACTTATGTATTTTTGTAAAATATGGTTTATGGTAACCCTTACAATAATTAAATATAGTTTATAGTAACATTAAAAGTGTAGTAACCATTTATATAACTACAGTTTCATTAAATACCATGATTAAACTAGGAAAACCAACCAGATACTGTAACTAGCTACAGTAACCATGTTATTTGGCTTTAGCTATTTGTAGTAAAACCATGATGAATTTTTGTAAGGTAAATTGCTGTTGGAACTAATATGTAATGTATTTAAATACATCTGTAATCCCACATTTGTAAAGATGAAGCTGCAGTTTAGTAGATTTAAAGTACCCTAAAATTTAATTAAAAAAATTACGCCACAGTAAACCTAGCCTACAGTATTAATGATATTTTTAATACCAAAGTATCGGGAGAAGCCTAATTACCAAAAATTTAATTTCCAGTATTCCTCCAACATTACATCTTTGCACTTACAAGTTTATATCAGTTCAGAGCTCATCAAATACGAATTAACCTTTATTTTGCTTATTAACTCGTGAATCATATGCGTTTAACATTGTCGTTATATTTACAATTTCTGGACTGAAGATCGCCAGGGAAATAAATCTTTTCAATAATAATTTGTTTTGAAGTTTAGCAAAATTCGCACGTTTTAGCGTAATCGCAGTCTGTGTGCGTTTCTCTGTCAACAAGGGGGATAATTCAAGTAATCAATATAGGCAATCTCCTGATCGCTATCATGGATCACAGCTCCTTTAATTCAGGTAAGTACATTAGGTTACATATATCTCTTACAACCGCTGTCATAGAGCGATCCGCGGCGCTCCGTGCAAGTGGTTGATATGTTTGGCAGACATTCCTCCAAGGATGAATCACTGCAGTCTTAAAGCAAGTAGAGGTCCAGGAACAGAAAAACAGCAGATGAACAGGTTAGTGTGTTACATTGAGCTTCTGGTGAGCGAGGCTTTTATCCTGAGCAGATAATTGGATGCAGGTGAATCCAATTCTCATTAGATGACTGAGAGTGGGTGCAGGTAACTGCGCTGGGATCAGTGGGCTGATCCAGGCTCAGCAGACTGTGATGAGCGACAGGAGGTGACATCACGCCCTCCTCTGGAAAGGTGCATCCTCGCACCATAACAAGATAAATATCACTGTGTGGGCGTTCTGGAGGTTTCGTAGCCTTCAGAGGTTGTGATGGATCGGGAGGTGGCTGTGGTCGTGGCCGGGATCTGAACAGGGCCGGGGGGTGGATCAGGAACTGGCTGTGGCGGACCGGGATCCACATGGAGCCACGGCGGATCGGAATCTGTGCGAGACCACAAGGGATCGGGACCTGCATAAGGGCATGTAGGTGCTCTGGCAGCGTAGCGCTGGGAAAGGATTTGGATTCGGCTCACCTGGCCGTAATTTATTAACTGGATTCAGGAATGGCTCTCCTGGCCAAGAATCTGGAACCGGAATAGGGATTGCCTCTCCTGGTTGCATTTTTTTTTCAAAAATAGTTGATTTTAAAAACATTCAATTGAATCACAATACATGATTCAATTTTTGCGCTTATAGAATCATTTTTGCGAAGACTCTGAGTTTCAAAAAGCTCTGTTGAAAAATTGTATTGAAACATTTTGCTTTCTGATAATAAAACTGTTAAAGGCGTTACGTTTTTTGAAGGATAGCCATTGATAGCATCCTTTGTTGTTGTGTTTATGATCAACCTGCAGAATGGTAACTTTAAAATATGTATTTTAGGTCGGGAAATTACATATTTTGAGTTTTGATATATGATGGACCACCACCCCCATTTGCATCCTTCTCTGTCCCCTATAATTAATTAATTAATTTTATTATTAATATTATTTATTTACTTATTTTGCGCTAAAATACGGTTACCCTGTCTTTTTACAAATTGCACTTCTGAAAATGTACAAAGAGGAAAAAATTCTTCTAAAAGTGCTAAAAATATTATTTTGACATCTGTACTACAAGAGCACATGCGGTTCCTTTTCACAGGGGTCCAATCAATTATTGTTCCATTTAATTTAAGATTCTGCTTTACATAAGCTATATTACTTTTTTTTTGTAAATATTCTATTATGTCAATATTATTTAGGAACGAAAATATACTAAAGATGTCTTTTTTTTGCTTTCAGCCCAAATGCGGAACAGGATTTAGAATAATATCTGGATGCATGTGGTCAGTTACAAACAATGACCACTAGATCGCGCCATTACATCTCAAATAATTAAAACATCCTCCTGTCTGAGGAACTTCAGTGAACACAGGTTGCCTTTTGCAGCTGATATATTGGTGAGTGTCTTTTAACTATTTGGGTGGCAGAAGCATTTCAACTCAAACGTGTTTAACACAGCAAATGGCAAACGTTATACATCTGTCTATCCTCTCTAGACGTTGTTGTCTACTGAGGGATGATCTCATGGGGGGTCTGTTCAGGAGCAGGTTTAATTAGAAGCGGCTGCAATATTAATGTTTCCCAGAAATACATTTACTATGTGATTTTGTCATTGACAGGCTGGCGTCATGGCCTTATTTGGCACTGGGTTACTGAACATATACAACATCAAACTGCTTGCTCGCAGTTACAACCTGAAACTCATCACTATAAAAAAGTTAAAAGGGACATGTATGATGTAACTTGAGTGTGTTATGTCTTCAGCTGTGCTCCTAAGGTACAATTAGAGGACGCTTACGAGGAGAGGAAATTTTACAGACATAGTGTCACGGCTTTGCTTTATCCTTTAAGTATTATTATTGTTACAGGCTGTCAGCTAAAATCCTCAAATAGACTACTATCTGACATACTACTATGCATTACAACTTAATATATTAATTAACAGATAATTATTAATTATTTTAGTGTTTTAGTATTTAAATACTGTTTATAAATGCAAATATATAAACACTTATTAAAATGTCAAATTTTGAATTAACAAGATTTATTTATTAATTAATTATTATTATTATTATTCAGTTGCCAGGCCTTTCTGAGATGTTGTAGTTGCGTGTTCTGAGACTTTTCTAGTCTATTGCTGTGAAGTTTCTAGGGTGTTGTGGGCCATGCAATTCCTCTGCTTTTTGGATAGTTGCTAGTGCATGCTAATGCAGTTTCTATGGTGTACTGAGAGGTTTTTCTAACATCTTGCTGTGATTTTGTGGGCATTGGATGTTGGCATTTGCTATGGTGTTGCCGGGGCATGGCTATGTGGTTGCTAGGATGTTCTGAGTGGTTTCCGGCATGTTGTTGTACACTTCCTATGGTGACACGGATGACTACTAAAGTTACTACTACCACGAGGGTAATCAACGAATGTGATTACGGAATGTGGAACGTAACAAGACATTAATTCTTGCGTTCACACCAGACGGGAATGTTTTTCTCATTTTAATGTGTTGCGACTTGTTTCCATTGTGTTTTTCTAATTTTGTTGGGTCACAGCTAGTGCTGCACGATTAATCATATCGCAATTGCGATGTCAGCCTATGTGATTACATTACATCAAATGTTGCGATTATATTAAATAAACAAATGCATTTATGGACGTAACAAGACATTCATTCTTGCGTTCACACCAGACGCGAATGTTTTTCTAATTTTAATGTGTTGCGACTTGTTTCCATTGTGTTTTGCTAATTTTGTTTTCATGACTTGTTTTGCATTGTGTTTTTGTAATTTTGTTGGGTCACAGTTTTTTTTTGTGTGTTTTTCTAATTTCAATGTGTTGCGACTTGTTTCAATTGTGTTTTTCTAATGATGTTGTTTCGCGACTTGTTTCCATAGTTTTTTTCTAATTTCAATGTGTTGCGACTTGTTTCCATTGTGTTTTTCTAATGATGTTGTTTCGCGACTTGTTTCCATTGTTTTTTTTCTAATTTCAATGTGTTGCGACTTGTTTCCATTTGTGTTTTTCTAATGATGTTGTTTCGCAACTTGTTTCCATTGTTTTTTTCTAATTTCAATGTGTTGCAACCTGTTTCCTTTTTGTTTTTTTACATTTTCTGTTTAGCGACTTATTTCTACTGTGTTTTTCAAATGATGTTGTTTCGCAAATTGTTTCCAATGTGTTTTTCTCATTTCAGTGTTGCAACTTGTTTCCATTGTGTTTTTCTAGTTTTTCTAATTTTGTTGTGTCGCAGCTTGTTTCTTTTGTGTTTTGCTAATTTCGATGTGTTGCTGTTAATAGATTGTTTGTAGCTTGTTTCCATTTTATGTGCTGCATCATATTTCCCCTATGTTGCAGCTTGTTTCCGTTGTGCTGATTCCACTGTGTTGTGACTTGCTTCCATTGCTGTGAATTTCATCTGTTCCGTTATGTTGTTAATATTGTTGCAGCTTGTTGCCATTGTGTTGTGTAGATTTAATTGTGTTACTAAATGGATGGAACAACAACAGCAACAAATAGCAACGACTACAACAACAGATGGCCGCATTGACAAGTGCTTGTGTGAAGTGTTTATGAGATAGCAGCAGCTTTAGATTAAAAGAGTACAAAGACATTTTTGTCAGTCATCATAACTTATGGAGAAAAATATCACAGACATTAGAGAAAGAAAAAACTTTCCAGAGTGCATGTGTCTACCACCTGCATTCACACACTCTATTCAACTATATTTAACTATATGCATACACTAGTGTACACAAATAAAAAAACTAAGAATATTTTGGGCTTTAAAAAAATAGGAAATATATCATTTTCTTTTTTGATCTTGACCACAAATATTATACAGTTTAGGTTCTTTGATTTTGTGATGCCTTGTATTCATAAGGTGAAACAAGACTCTTTTTTTATTACAGTTATGTTTACAGTTAAAGCAGTTTTAGTGGTGAACCTCTTGACATTGCGGATTTAAAGGACTTTGGCCTGCCATATTAAATATTGCCCTATTACCTTCAATTACAGAGCATGCCAATAAAAACATGATTACTGTTATCATGCTGCAGTGTAGCTTTTTTGTCGTTATGTTATGACGTGATTTTTATGTTTACTTGAGTGACAACATATATTTCAAAGGAACATGATTATATCTTTTGAGTTCTATGATAAATGTCTACCCTTGAAAGAAGTCAAAAACTCCCATATTTATCTGCATTTCTAGTTAAATATAAGGGCAAAACACATGCCCCTATTATGGGGAAATAAAAGGTTCATACTTTGGTTTTGGAGTTCAAAACAGTTTGACATGCATGCAAGGTAAAAAACACTTTTATTTCTTATAATATGCATTTATTTTTGGAAATAATTGTATCTTTGTAAACAATGTTCAGTAATTAATTTTTCCGTACCCCTCTTGTGATTGGTCCATTTCATTTAAGGCAGTGTTTATAAGCTTATAACGCTCCAAACACTGCACTTAGTATTTTTTTGGAGGTTGCTAGGTGGTTTGCTGGCTTAATTTTAAAGCCACCCCTTTAGTTTCTAAATTGTTTTCCTCGTCAGATATGACTTGGGTCCTTACTTCGATGTAATAATGGTTCCACAAAATTCTGCCCCATTAAAATGGCAAAGGGCCTCCCAAAAATCTGGCAACTGGCAGTTGTTGCAGCAATGCATCAAGAAACTGTCAAACAATATAAAAACAGTCCCATATGCGTCTGACTCCAACAGCTGAAACGTGAAGCTTTGTTTCTGGATCAGCGCTAGCTCTTGTTTTCTCCATGTGTAGTGAGAGTGTAACTCTCTTGACAGACCTGTGAGGCTAGCCATTGGTGTTCTGAAGAGCTTCAGTGTTCACGGCATGTCGTGGGAAGTGTACTTCCTACAAGTAAAGTACGCGCCATTTGCACACAGCCATCTGAATAAGCAGTCTGCGAAGGTCACGGATACGCCTGTGCTCCATAACACCTTGATCCCAAAGTTACGGTTTCATGAAGAAACTGCGTTGAGGCTGCAGACCTCCCTTTTTCCACTTCAAGTCGTGGGTTTTCTTCCTGTAACTCATGATTCATGCTTTCCCTATTGAAATAATGTAAACGAGTTTCATTTTGTGTAATCTTGGTCACCACGTGCCGCCCCGTGTATATTTGGCAAAATCGGTGGAACACAGACCCCAGTGTCTCCTGGAAAAAAAAGCAAGTCACCCTGCCCTCTTTTTCATCTGGCGCCGGCTCTTGTATATTCCACAGGGCACATCGGATTATCTAACAAAACACCAGTTCATTCATACATAATTGTTTAAAAAAAAAGAAAAAAGTAAGGAAATTGTACATTCTTGGTGACTTTCAGAATTTCACTTGCTTATCACTTTTCTATATAAATTACCTTTCTCTGAATTTCAATTCTGCATCCTCTTTGCTGCCTTGATTTAAAACCAGTTGAAATTTAGGAGCTTCATTAAAATTTCATAGACATTTAAAAGGTAATTAGATTCTGCACACAACCCTGATTACAACGATTACTGTTTATAGCCAAATGTACTTGGCCAGAATTCAATATTTTATGTGCTTTTATACAAGTATGATAACATTGCTTACTAATCTTGTCAGTTATATTAACCATATATATATAACCATATATAACCCAATAACTTTTATACATTGTCCACACAAGGTTTTGTTGAATAAACAAAATATTTTCAATTTAAGAAATCTATGAATATTCTAATATCTAGTTCTGTCATGAAATACACAACTATGAAATAAAAGAACTTTTAAACATCCTGGCTTTTAATCATGCCCCCAAAGCATAGATGTGTAAGACTGGGACTATTGTTTCTGTTTTCCCAAAACTGCTAGTGTTAAACATAATTAGAGCTTTCCAAAGAAGCATTCATTATCCGCTCCATCCCGCTGCTTTTCCCAAGACTTATTGCCATCTGTGGAAAGGTCAGCTCACTCTTGTCTTCTTTAGCTGCCACTGACATGCTCTTTTATACTTCCTGTCTTTAATTAACTCTCATGTAGATCACATTACAGACAGAGCATTGCCATAAATGTTGTACCTCATGGTTAACAATACACTTTGCAAGGTATTCCTATAAATCTGGTAGCTATATATTATATTATATTACAGGGCTTGAAGGAGCTTTGATATAATCTTTGTTTATTTCCTACAATAGTCTTATAGGAAAACTATAGGAGCCTATAGGAGCCACGTGCCTGTGTGAGCTTTGCTTTGAGTTTTATCTTTGAACATTATTATATAACATTGATAGAGCGTGTTTTACAGCATCTATTAGTTATTTTATTAGTTAAACTACCACAGTTTCAGTTTCTGCTCATATCAAGATTGCCTAAAAACATAATCATTAAAAAAGCTATTTATCAGCAAAAAGGAGAGGGATATATAACAGTTTAACATGGGCATGTAGAAGAGATCCCTGACTGACATAAAAATGACTTGCAAAATTCCCCCAAGTTACAGTTTAGGTTTAATTACTTTAAAAGGGTAAACATCTTAATCAATACCTACAAGAGGCATTAAAACAAATACCACCAATTGTTAATTCATAAATAGAATAAAATTTTGAAGAGGCACACCAATGCCAAATAATGCAACCAACTGGATGAATCACTAACTTAAGATCAGCAACTGACAAAAAAGGTTTAAGTTTTACAATAGTCCTCAACTGAAAAGGCAACTTTTCACCACACATTTAATATGATCATCTAAGTGCTGAGTTAAAAAATTACACCCAGGTTCTGCACATTCACTTACCAAAAACATATTTTATGTCTCTGTTGGCCCAAAAATGATAAACTTAAAGTTTATGTTTTGCAAAAAACATGGTTTCGAGAGGATCGGGCATGCAGTAATCACCCACGGCTGGCCGCCGATCTCCTAATCAAACACGTCCTATCACACTGCTTCCCTTTACTATAAAACACCAATTTTTCACATTCCCACATCCAGCCTTGATCGCATGATCTCTGTCTCGATCGACAACAGCCAAACGCCGAAACTAAAGCTCCAACATGTCTTCAGACTCGTCTGACTACACAAACGAGGACTCCGTTCCTCAGCCAACTAAAGCGGCGCAGCCCGCAGCTCAACAAGCTCCAGCCCCGCCAGCAGCTCAAACTGAGGCCGCTGGGCCTCCCGCTCAGTCTCCCGCTCAGCGAGCCCGATCTCGCTCACACCAGCCAACCAGCCGTCAACCAGCCTCTCCTGCCTCGTCCTACACCTCCGCAAAATCCTCCAGCCTCTTCACTCCATCCGCAAGCCTGGGGTGCGATCCCGATGCTGACTCAGCCCCGCTGCCACCTCCACGCCGAAGCCACGCTGACGCAAGCCCGCTCTCCACCTCTACGCAACCTGGTTCCATCTCTCCAGCTCTACTCCAGAAAGCCATAGCAGACTTCTTCGCCACCTGGCCCGCAGCCCCCCACCTCTCGCAAACGGATCATACTGACATTAATCATTCTCTTACTCTGTTTACAGACTCAAAGCAGCCCGAGCCCTCCCGCATGGCCAACTCTCTCAACCCCCCTTCTTCCAGTTCTGATTTTCACCCTCTCCATACTGACCCTCTCTCCTCTATTTTCTGCTTTTCCTCTTCTCGCCCCTCCCACTCTCTTGCCACTGCCAAACCCATGCCAGCCCCAGCCAACACCTTAGCCGCTGAACCCTCCCTGGTCTCTTCCCACATTCGTCAACAAATACTTGCAGAAATTCAGGATGCTTGCTCCGAATGCAGTCCCCCAGCTTACTCCAGTTCCTCCCTACTCGCTACTATTCTACCCTTAGAGCACCCCCTGAGAACGCTCTATGAGAAATCCCTCAACTCCATGCTAATGGCTGTTGCCCCCAGAACTCTTCAATCCTACCTCACTGCTTGGAGACCTTTCAAATCTTTCCACCTAAGCTTCAACCTCAATTTCCCAGATTTCTCCCTCCTAGCCATCTCCTCCTTCATTTCATATCTAAGCTCCTCCAGATCCCTCCAAGCCAGCTCCACTAAGGGTTACTTGAGTAGGATCCAATTTTTTCATAAATTGATCCACGTCTCTAACTCTCCCTCCATCTCCAATGCCCAAACTAACCTAATTTTAAAAGGCATCCAAAGAGAAAATCCTTCCCGTCCCGACCAAAGGTTCCCCATAACCCTGGAGATCTTAACCCTCTGCATCTCCACCCTTAGAAGGAATTATTTCTCCCCCCTAGTCGACCGAACCTTAGACGCTATGTTTACCCTAGCGTTCTTTGGTTTTCTCAGGTGCTCAGAGCTCACCATCAACTCCCCATTCAACCCCAACATCCACCCCACCATTTCAGACCTGTCCATAGTCGACCACCAAACCATGTCCTTCTTCCTAAAACACAGCAAAACTGATCAGCTTCATAAAGGCCACTCAAACTCCAAAGCCCTACCCAGCCGTACCAAACGCTACGAGCATACCTAGCTTACAGAAATTCATTTGCCTCCTCTCCCTTCGAACCCCTCTTTCTAGATGACTCTAACCAACCCGCCTCGAGATTTTGGTTCCAAAAACACCTGAAATCAGTCCTGTCCAAATCAGGAGTTGACCCAAACCACTTTAGCATTGGAGCAGCCACCACAGCCGCAAAAAGAGGCCTCCCCCCAAACCAAATCCAGACTCTAGGCCGATGGTCCTCAGATGCTTTCAGAAGCTACATCCGCCTAGACCCTTCAGCCATTCGCCAAGCTATGCTAGCCATCACCTCCACCATCCCAAGACTCCCAATTCTTCCCTCCCCAACCCTAATTCCCGATTCTTCTTTCTCCGCGAAGGTTTCACTCCCGGACTCCGCGTAGGCCTCCCAGTCCCCTACCTCCATTGAGGGCTTTTCTACTCTATCCTACCTCCGCCGAGGTTGCTAAACCTCCTTGTAGGTTTCACTCACGGCCTCCGCGCAGGCCTCCCAGTCCCCTCCCCCTACCTCCACTGAGGTTCACCAAACCTCCGCGTAGGTTTCACTCCCGGCCTCCGCGTAGGCCTCCCAGTCCCCTACCTCCACTGAGGGCTTCTCTACTCTATCCCACCTCCGCTGAGGTTGCTAAACCTCCGCGTAGGTTTCACTCACAGCCTCCGCGCAGGCGTCCCAGTCCCCTCCCTCTACCTCCGCTGAGGTTCCCCAAACCTCTGCGAAGGTTTCACTCCCAGCCTCTGCGTAGGCTTCCCCACCCCCTTTCCTCCACCTCCGCTGAGGGTTTTTCTTCTCTATCCCACCTCCGCCGAGGTTTACCAAACCTCCGCGAAGGTTGCACTCCCAGCCTCTGCGCAGGCTACCCTAACTCCCAGTCCCAACCACTCCCCACCCCACACCTTCGCTGAGGTTCCTCATACCTCCGCGAAGGTTATCTCTAAGCCTCCACGTAGGCTCTACTACCTATCCTTCATATTCCAAAATTTTCCATTCCCTCCCTACCTCCGCCGAGGTTGCGGTACCTCCGCAAAGGTAAAGACACAGCACCCTCCCTCAACGCATTTTTGGCCGCTCAAATTTGGCTGCTGTCTCTAAAGCTCCTTTTGGGGGCAGTCAACGAACGAGCCAAGAGCCAAACCCTCACCCTTGCTAGGGTTATATTCCCTAGGGTTCGGAGTCCGCCGTTCTCCCGGCTCGCTCCCCAGACAGCTCGCCAAATCTGCACTATTTCATTTTCCTAAAACGATTACTAGTAAACGTGAACTCTTGAAAGTGGATTTAGAAAAGGACGGGCAACAATGGAATCTGTGGTTTGCTTGGAAACAGAAATTAGAAAAGCTATGATTAATAAGGAATCGGTTATGGCAGTGTTCTTGGATGTACAAAAAGCTTACAACATGGTATGGAAAGAGGGACTGTTGATTAAATTAGAAAAAAATGGGTATTAAGGGAAGAGCTTTTAATTGGGTTAAAAGTTTTTTATTTGAAAGGTATATTTACCGCCTCGGGGGGGGGGGCACGTGAGGCCACGCTTTCCTTTTGAGCCTCTCTGTGTGAGGAGAGGGTACTCGTAGAGGGCCGTTGGAATGCCTCCGCTTGTTTCTTCGACTCCTGAAACCTGTCGACAACGGAGTTTACGGCGTCGCCGAACAGGCCAGAATCCGAGAGCGGGGTATCCAGGAGGCAGACCTTATCCTTGTGCTTAATGTCGGACAAGTAAAAGCCACAAGTCTCTCTCCGCAGCCACCATCGCTGCCATGGAGCGGTCGATGACCCTCCTGAGCTCCGAGATGTCGTCGGAACTCACTTGCTCGGCCGTATCAAGCTCCTTTAGCAGGTCGGTTTGGTACGCCTGTAACACCGCCATGGTGTGCAGACAAGCACCAGCCTGACCTGCTGCAGAGTACCCCTTGCCCACTAGAGCCGATGTAGTGCGAAGTGGCTTAGTGGGCAGCACAGGAGCCTTCAGAGATGATGCCTCTGACGGTGAGAGATAGTTAGCCAACGTCTGCTCAACCCGAGGCATCACTCTATAACCAGCCTCACCCAGCCCGACAATGTTGCCATAATAATCAGTAGATGGTAAATAAATACGGGCTGAGTAAGGCTTATTCCACGATCTGGAAAAAAAGGAAGGCTCCTGTGTGGAGGTGGTGGCGGCGCCCGAAGAAAACAATCATCCAATCTGCCAGGGCGATTTTCAGTCTCCTTTTTAACTGGCCACTCGAGATGTAACTCGAACCGCGAGACTCGCTCGCAAACTCTCCAGTTGTTTGATCAAAGAGAGCTTTGCGTGATCAGAGCATACGCGCCGGCAAGCGCTCGCAATGCGGACAGTCCGCATTAACGAGCGCTGCCGCAGCGTGCTCTGAACCAAGACAAACCACGCATAAGGTGTGTGTATCCCCAGCCGAGATGAAGTGCGGACATGGGGGCACACACCTCTTAAACAAAGGTGGCTTGTCTCTCTTATAACTCTTAGTTTTTCTCTGAAGAGAGCTCATGTTTGCTACAACCACAATTTCTTTCACACACAGGGGAAAATTTGGGTATTAGGAAGCACAAACACACTTTCACAAACACTTGTTTTTTGAATGGCAAAAGACAGAGCGCGGTTCTGAATGACAAAAAGGCTGAAGCCGGTCTTACCTTGCTTCTATTTATAACTTCCTGGTCTCTGACGTCACCTGCCCATGACGTTGCGACATTCCATTGGACTGATGCAATAGCAGATTCACACGCCGGTCACACTAAGGCGTTCCCAAAGCGTTATGATGCAGCTCGAGTTCCCAAAAAGGAACTTTTTACAAAAATTCCACTGTAAATATTTATCATTCTACTTCAATCCAGCCCTACCAAACCATGCAAGTGTACTGCTCATTTAGACACTCTTTTGCCTCCTCCCCCTCAGAACCACCATTCATAGACGAATTAAATCGCCCCGCTCCAAGGTTCTGGTTTCTCCCGTCCAAATCCAGAAGCAAGGTCAATGGTCTTCTGAAGCGTACAGAAACTACATACGCACCAACCTAGCTATTATCCAACGAGCCATGCAGACACTTACGAAAAATGCTTAAGCAAGGGGCAGTCCCAGTCCCACCCTCCCAGGTAATCAAACCCTCCAACCTCAGCGAGGTTCCCTAAGTACCCTGCATGCACTCTGCCCAGCTACACTAAGGCCTTCCGCCTCCGCAGAGGATTTCCCTTCCCCAACCTCTGCAGAGGTTACGTCTATTTATCCCAACCCCCTCAAGCCCAGCTTGAGCACAGGTTTCTCCTCTACCCATCTCTGCCTGAGGCTCCCTGAATTCCCTGCCTCCGCTAGGCTCCGCTGAGGTCCCCACCCTTCCTATCCAGCCTCTTACAAGGCCCAGTCCTCTCCAGTCACCAGCAGAGCGTCTCTCTTTAGCAGTGTATGACGTGACAGTTGTCCAGTCCTGTTACATTCACACAGCGTGTGTGTTCTGAGAATACAGTTGTGAGTCATGAACATTTACAGGTGAGTTCTGTTAAAGAAACACGGTTGTCACTCCCTGTATTAGGAATCAAGCAGCCTGCCTACAGGACTGACAACTGTATTCTGCTGCTGTGTGAATGTGGCTAATGAAATGCCACTTTTTTTTTTCCAACACATTTTTATAGGCTATGAGTGGCGTATTTTAACAATACAGCCAATTTTTTTCAATAATTAGGTAAAATACTGAAATAAATAAATAAAATGATGTTTAACTGATTGTATTTGGGGAAGAACAGGTTCTATGTGACGTTTCAATAGAGAGACATGAAAAGTGGGGTGGATGCGATAGGTAGGTGGAAGTTGAAGCTCATAGGTGACTTCATTGACTTGTCTGATAATCGTGAATGGTCCTATGAATCGTGGGCTTAGTTTTTTACAGGGTAGCCGTAACTTAATATCCTTGGTGGATAGCCATACCTTTTCTCCCGGTTGGAAGTGTGGGGTTTCTGTTCTTCTCGTGTCTGCATTGCTCTTGTGACGGTGAATAGCTTGCTGTAGATGGACATGAGCAGAGTCCCATACCTGTTCACTTGTTCTAAACCAGTGGTCCACGGCTGGTACAAGAGATGGTTCTTCTGACCAAGGGAATAAAGGTGGTTGAAACCCTAGAAAACATTGAAATGGTGTTAAACCAGTGGAGGATTGTCTTAACGAATTCTGGGCGTACTCTGCCCATGGTAAGTATTGTGCCCAGGTCTCTTGGTGATCGTGACAATAGGTTCTGAGGTACCTACTAATTTCTTGAATCTTTCGTTCAGTTTGACCATTGGTTTGGGGGTGATATCCAGAGGATAGGCTGATCGTGATCCCAAGGAGTCTGAAGAACTCACGCCATACCCTAGAGGTAAACTGAGGGCCTCTGTCCGACACAATATCCTCTGGCAGACCAAAGTGACGGAACACATGGTGGAATAGGGCTTGTGCGGTCTCGAAGGCAGATGGAATGCCTACTAGAGGAATCAGTTTACAACCCTTTGAGAATCGGTCTACAACTACTAGAATAGTAGTAAACCCTTCAGATGGTGGTAGGTCGGTAGCGAAGTCAATCCCTATGTGAGTCCATGGTCTCTCAGGTATTTGCAACGGTACTAGTTTGCCTGCTGGAAGTTGACGTGGTGTGTTCACCACAGCACACACTGCGCAACCTTTCACGTAGCGATTTACCTCCTGATTCATGTTGGGCCACCAGTAACGTTGCCTGACGAGTTGGAGGGTGCGTTTGGTTCCTGGATGACCCGCTCCTGGAGAGGTATGTATAGTGTCTAACAATTGAAGTCTTAGTGTCTGAGGAACATATGTTTTATCATTGGGGCATTCTTGGGGTGAAGGTTCTTGGACTGTAGCTTGTTGGATTTGATCATCTATGTCCCAGGAGATAGGTGCCATGAACAATGTCGATGGTAAAATCGGTTCGGGTTTCTCAGGTGTGGGATCCTGATCGTGTAACCTGGACAGTGCATCAGCTTTGACGTTCTTCTCACCAGGGCGGTAAGTGACTTTAAAATTGAAACGTGTGAAGAATATAGCCCAGCGTGCTTGCCTTGGATTCAGTCTTTTGGCTTCACGAAGATATAAAAGATTCTTATGATCGGTGATGACTGTGATAACGTGTTTAGCTCCCTCGAGCCAGTGGCGCCACTCTTCAAAGGCAAGTTTAATAGCCAGAAGCTCTCTGTTCCCCACGTCATAGTTTTGTTCGGCCTGCGACAGCTTCTTAGAAAAGAATGCACAAGGATGGAGTTTCGAAGGTGTTCCTTGATATTGGGACAAAGCAGCTCCAACACCTATGGTGGAGGCATCCACCTCGACGATGAATGGTAAGTCGGGATCCGGATGTTTGAGTATAGGTGCTGTGCAGAAGGCGTGTTTCAATTGGGCAAAGGCATTCTCAGCAGTGGGGTTCCAGGTGAGGTGTTTCTTTTTACCTTTGAGCAGAGATGTGAGTGGTGCAGAAATTTGGCTGTAGCCTTTGATAAAGCGTCGATAGAAGTTTGAGAAGCCTAGGAATCTCTGGAGTGATTTGACATTGACGGGTAGGGGCCATTCCTGTACTGCTTTTACCTTGTCTCCTTCCATAGATACTCCATTTGGGGAGATGATGTAGCCTAGGAATTGAATCTCTTGCAAGTGAAATGCACACTTCTCTGCCTTAAGGTACAGATGGTGTTCTCGTAATCGTTGAAGAACCTTGGTAACATGTACTCTGTGGGTAGACAAATCAGGTGAGTATACGAGAATGTCGTCGATGTAAATTATTACATACTGGTTGAGCATATCCCTGAACACTTCGTTCATGAAGCTCTGGAAGACGGCTGGAGAGTTTGCTAGGCCATACGGCATAACCCTGTATTCATAGTGGCCTGAGGGGGTTACAAACGCTGTCTTCCATTCGTCACCTTTTCTAATTCTCACCAGATTGTATGCACTTCTGAGATCAAATTTTGAATATATCCGTGCAGATCTGAGTTCCTCCAATGCCGATGGTACTAAAGGTAATGGATAGGCGAACTTTACCGTTTGTTGATTGAGTTGACGGTAGTCGATACAAGGACGAAGTCCACCATCCTTTTTCGCCACGAAGAAAAAGCTTGAAGCTGCTGGTGATGTTGAAGGAGTGATGAATCCTTGTTCTAGAGCTTCGTGCACGTAGTCTTTCATGGCTTGGGTCTCTGGAACTGATAAAGGGTAAACATGCCCCTTGGGGAGTTTAGCATTGGGTAATAATTCGATGGCACAATCCCAGTGGCGGTGAGGTGGTAATTTCTTTGTGGCATTTTTGCTAAATACGTCACAATAGTCTTGGTACTCACGTGGAATTTCCGTGGTCGTAGAGACTTCGGGACTTTCAATGGATGTCGAGTAACATTTTAAATCTGGTGCTTGCGACTTCTGGCAGTGTAAAAGGCAATTAGAAAAACAATATTTACTCCATTGGAGAATTTCACCTGTACTCCAGTTGATTGATGGGTTATGTAGATTGAGCCATGGTCGACCCAACACCAAATCTACAGTGGCCTTGCGAAGCACCAAGAAGGAGATGATTTCCTGATGTAGGCATCCGATCTGTAGAGTCACAGGTGTGGTACATAGATTGACCGGTCTCTCATCCAGCACGTTTCCTTGAATGGTGGTGATTCTATAAGGAGTGGAGTTCGCTTGACAGGTGATAAGTAATTTTTTTACACAATTGGAAGAAATGAAATTGCCTGCTGCACCAGAGTCTACAAGGGCCATGAGGGTATGTTTATGATTATGAAACAACAACTGGACAGATATTTCAGGTACTTTGTTAACAAGAGGTTTGACAAAATCCAAACTCACCGCTTTAGGTTCTGGTCGATTGGAACAATTCCGTTGAAGATGATTTGGGGAGCCACAATAGAAGCAAAGTCTCTCTTCTCTTCGTTTACGTCTTTCAGTGGTAGAAAGATGGTAGGAGTCCGTTTGCATAGGTTCACATTCCGTTTCTCTGGTGTTGCTTGGCTGTATCGGTGAAGTGGGTGAGTGCATTGTCAAATTTCGTGAAACAACAGTGACTTTTCTTAAAAAAGCTTCCAAATTGGTCTTATCATCAAATATGGCCATTTGTGCACGTACATCAGCTCTTAACCCACGACGGAACACTGCCAACAACGCTGGATCATTCCATCCACTGGTGGCCGCTAAGGTGCGGAATTTGAGGATGTATTCGTTCATGGTGAGTTTACCTTGTCTTAGTTGTAAAAGGCTTTCTTGGGAGGATACAGGTGAAGGATCTTGACCAAAAACATCTTGGAAGTGTTGTCGAAAGCTATTATATGAAGCCAGATGAGTGCTTTCTCCAGCCCACAACGCTTCCGCCCACTGCAAAGCTCGTCCAGAGAGTAGCGTCATTATGAAAGCAATTTTACTTCTTTCAGTGGGAAAATTATGCGGTTGTATTTCAAAGTGCAGATCACATTGCATTAGAAAGCCTTTGCAGGACATGGACTCACCAGAATATTGCGGTGGACGATTCATAACACTCGCGCTGGGTGTGGTTACTCGTAATCCTTGGATAGCATGTAAAACTGTTTGCAACTCACTTGTCTCGGTGTTATCGTCAACTTCCATGCTGAGCGTGAAGAGTGTTGGGGCTGTTTGTTGAAGGGCTGAGATTCTGTAACGCTCAGTACAAAGGAGACGGAGAACAGAGGTAAGTGAAAATAACAAGAGATTTATTTTAGGGAAAATAGA
>JAUCNO010000460.1:3462785-3479455 GCA_032353835.1 Enteromius viviparus
GATAAGAGTCTCGCGTTAACGCAGCGCGTTAACGCCGATAACGGCCCACCACTAATATATATATATATACTGTATATATATATATATATATATATATATATACAAAATCGCTGAATGGAAATGCTGTTGAAAAGGTGCAAAAGTTTTGTGCAAATTCAGCTTATGATTTTGGAGAGGACATTGCCCTGGCCCTAGTACTATAAAAGGAAAAAGGAAAGGACGTGGAGCATAGCCATGGATGGTGACTCATAATTTATGCTTTGAGTTTAACTTGTCATAGTACAGAAACACACATCGTGAGCCCTGGGCAGCCATACTGCTGTGGCACCTGGGGAGCAGTTAGGGGTTTGTTGCCTTGCTCAAGGGTCTCACCTCGGTCGTGGTACATTCACTACCCCCACGACAATTCCTGCTTGTACTAAGACTCAAACCCGAGAATTTTGGACTACAAATTTGACTCTCTAATCATTAGGCCATGACTCTACTTCTACCAAAATCTGCCAGTTCTGTTCTATCTGTAAATGGCCTCACCAAGCCTTGCTCTTCCACCAAATCTCCAAACCAAATGATTTTGTATGTTTTCTGAGTATTTGTTTGTCCCTGAAGTCTTTTCTCCATTCCCCAGCCATTGCTGTCTTCCATGCCTTCTTGGAGCTGCCTCCTCATGGGTGTGGGTGGGGCAGCCATGGCTTCACCTCCGGCCTCAGGGTGCTCTACACCACCTTGACCTGTTGCCCCAGATCCTGCACCAGCAATACTGTCTCAATTCCTGTTTTTGGACCATATGGCATTCAGATTTGCAAGGTTCCCTTGGTTGGTTGACTCCACCTGGGTCAGACCTCGCCATGCCTCTGCTGCAGACTTGTGGGTCATCTACTCTCTGACCCTCCATCCAGCTTTGGGTTACTTTGCCCTTGTTTGCTCACTTACTTCTATGCCGTGGCAATACAATGACCTCCACCGTCATGGTTCATCCTCCAGAGACTCCACCTGTCTAGGCTGCAGTCTGGGTCAACTGCCACCTGCCTCTATTCAAGGCTATCCACTGGTTGCCACCTCCATAACCACTTTGTATTTTTGGTTCTGTTTCCTCCTGGTCGTCCACTCTCCTCCAGACCCTTCTCCTGCATCCCCCAGCCTTTGAGTGTCATCCCTTCATCATCTCCACTTTTTCCTTGCCTCCTTCACTGGGTGAAGACATCCCTGTTAAAAAAAACTAGCATATGCTGGTTAGGTATGTTTAGAAGCATGACTGTTGGTTTGACCTGGATTAAGCTTGTCCCTAGTTTCTCATTAGCTGGTTTAAGCTGGTTCTAATAAACTGGCTCCTGCTCAGGGCCATGTTAGAACCAGCACATGATTAGACTAGCTTGTGACCAGCACATGACCAGCTTAAAACGGCTCAGGACCAGCTCAGGCAGGGGTCATCAAACTTGACCCTGAAAGACTGGTTTCCTGCAGAGTTTAGCTCTTACTTGCCTCAACACACTTGCCTGGAAGTTTTAAATATAGCTAGTAAGGCCATGATTTGCTGCTTCAGGTCTGTTTGATTTGGGTTGGAGCTAAACTTTGCAGAGACACCAGCCCTACTTGGTGACCCCCGAGGCATACTGTAGGTCTTCAACCCTGTTCCTAGGGACCCATTGTCCTGCAGAGTTAAGATTAGCTTAGAGTTTCACTCCTCAAGACAGGTTGGAAATAAACATTTCAGGACAGTGGGTTCCCAGGAGCAGGGATGAAGACCTCCAAGCTATGGACCAGCTTAAACCAACTTAAACAGTGGACACTCGTGTTATTGACCTGACTGCATTCGTTGCCTTTATTTGGAATGGTCTTTCGTAAGTGCTTTCCAAAATGTCACTACAACTTGGAAATATTGTACGTAAACCAGATCATAACCCATTAAATAACCTCCAAGACTAAATATAAGACTCTTTCTCAAATCTTTATAAGTAATACGAACAAGACTGTGCCAATCTCCAAAGACTGCTTACATTTCAAAACTAAACACAGATGTTGCATCAGACTGAATGAAGAGAGGGAGGATTTACATTAATAAGTTTGGACTTTTAGTATTTTAGATGCGTTGGGGCCTTTTTTTTTTGCATGGAAAGGAATGCTTAAGGGGCTAGCAAAACTATTTTACGTCATTGATTTATTGTTCTGGCGCTCTTTAGAGGTTAGCAAGTCTGCCAGCTATTGTTTGGTTCTTTTTAAAGGATGGGCCACAACAAGCAATGAGTGTTCCTGGGGAAAAAATAAATAAATCGGCTGCTTTAGGCTAATGCTAAACTATCTCTGTATTTATACAGTACAGTGCATTTGAATCTTCCATTCAGATGAACTTTTAGTGCTGTATTTTCAATATGTATTGAAAGTATGGCATTATGCATGAGCATATTTTCAAAATGATTAGGTCACTGGGGTTTCATTAGACTGGTTTAGAAACACATCAAGCAGACACCAGTGTTGTGCAAGTTACTTCCAAACTGTAATATATTATATATTACTTGTTACTGATATTTAAAAGTAATTCCTTACATTACAATATTACTGATTCAAAATTGGAATGCGTTACATGACTCCTGTATTACTTTTGAGTTACTTTTACCAAATTAGCCTAATTACCAGGAGTATGTCCGAGGAAAATAGTAGTAAGATATTTAAATTATTTAGTGTTTTCTGAGTCCGTGTCACAAAGATACATTTCCTGACTCGCCATCTCCTATGATGCACCTTAAGTCATCTTTATGGATTAAAATTATAATGAAAGAGTTTTTGTTTTTTATTTTTTTTGTCAGCGAGATCGAAATTAAATAAATCGCTCTACACATATATATTAGAACCTGTCCTTTTGTATTCATTTACAAACCTGTACACCACACATGGATAATAACTGACCATGAACAGGAAATCGCATTTTTATACGTTAATATTTTATGTGTTCAGAATTTTCTTGTGTTGTGGAAAACAGTATGTTTAGTGTTAATGTTTCACTTTATTCCCTTTTGCGTTTGGGAAGTGTGTTGGCTGTTCAGGTGTATTGGGAGGGAGGCTTCACCCCCTAGGTTGTGTATAAGGGGAAACTGAGATAAACGGAGTCAGAGAGTTCTTCGCTGTTTTAAGTCGGGGTGTGTACGACTTGGGTTGTGGCCGACAAAAAATAAACACCCGTTTGCATCCAAACCCCCTCGTCCTGAGAACGCTACAATATCTTGCTGCTTTTTTGAACAAAAAAAAATTCGGCTTGTAACGCAAGCATTACTGAACATGTAGCGAGTAAAATATTACTGAAACACTGGGTTACAGCAAAAGGTAATATACTACTGTAATGTATTACTTTTGTAACGCGTTACTCTCAACACTGCTAGACACCAATCATGTTTCTTAAAGGGACAGTTCACCCAAAAGAATGCTGGCAAAAAAAAACAATTGACAGTAGCCGCTGACTTCCATACTACGAAGACATTGCATAGTAAATATTATAAAGTTTTTACATAATAATAATGATAATAATAATAATCTTTCAATTTAAAAGAAGCTTCTAATTGGGTGTTTTCACATAATGTAGATTTCAGTAAACGCTTCTTAAAATATATTTTTTTCTTAATTTAAATAAATAAATTCCTTCCTGGGGCCAAAGATGCCAATAAAGACCTTTATTTTAAGAGGGTAGTAGTCACAATAAAAGTGAACACCACAATAATTCTGCAAAGTAATAGTCATATTTAGTTATTTAGTCTCTGGAAACTCATGCATTTGTGCCCTGCTCATTTTCCTTCATAAAGTGCTCTGCCAGATGTAAAGAGTTTCTTGTTTACTGGAAACCTACTTCCATTGCTATTCTGAGATTTCAGTTCACATAAATGTCATGAAGTCATGTATGGCTCTAGTTCATTTTGATTGTACATATGGATTTTTGCTCTTGTCTCATATTGTTATTTTTGAGATGATGACTGAATGGATTGGACATTTTTTGGGCTCACTTGTCAAAGTGAGGAGCTGTTATTGACATTTTGTCCATAAAAACTACTTCTTTCTGCTCCATGTATGAACTTTTCCAATATCTTACTGTTTGCTCTTAAACCTAAACACTACTGTATGTTTTGATTCACATGCAGTTGAGTAATTCACTACATTTCTGTGGTTAAGGTATTTTCTGCTTTTCAACACTGGCATTTCAAAATGTTCCTCGAAAACAAATATTGTATTAAACTAGTTTTGAAATGAGTTGACTTAAAAATTTGGCAGTGACAACTGGCAAGTCTGTGCACCTTGTAACTGAACTGAACATAACTTTTTATAAAAGCTCATATGAGTGTCTATTCAAAATCTAAAAAAAAAAATGCGTTTGGTTTAAAATGCATACATTTTTAATGTTCTTTTGTATTCATTTTGTTCTCATATGCTGTGATTTTTTTTTTGGTAATTTTAATGGGTATCATTTTTCTATCTATAACTTATTTATTTATTGAATGTGTGTTTATTTCTCATTTATTTAATCTAAATGAAAATGAGAAAGTTTTATTGGCAACAAGCTGAAAGTGAATAAATAAATAAATGCATACAAATGTCATGCTATTACCTAACAGTATACACATACATAACAGTAAACATATTAGTGCAACGAATGAATGCGCTTTTTACTTCCAATGTTTTTTGTGTCTAAAACAGCTGTATTCTGTTTGCATTGAAAAATATCACTTCCATAGTAAAAGCTATGGGAAAATCTCAGTAGGAGAATGGAAACTACAGCTCAAACTGAGCTCGAGCTGGTTTAAATCTTACTGCAAACTCATTATTAGCTTAATCTTAAGTTCAGCCCTGGAAAGCGGTGCCTACCATAACAATGGGTTGACGTGTCTCAGCTAGCCGAGGATCGAGTTCCCCCACTCATATTTTGGTACGTGCAGTGTGGTCTCATCATGTGAGGCCTCACTTCATATTTCCGCTTTTATTAGCTGCTTGATTTGCCACAAATGAGTGTGGCGTCCTCAGCACATCCCCCTAACCCTAACCCATCTCGTCCATGCGATACAGATGAGACGCTCTTTAAGCCTCATTAACAGCGAGCACCAAACCTTTCTGTATTTAAAGTTCAGAAACCTTCCTGGACTCCTTGGTGCTCTCTCCTCTCTCTTTCTCTGTCTCTCTCTATTTTTACAACATTTATTCTCCACTACCTCATTGAAGAAAAATGCTGCTCACATTTATTTCCCACAAAACAATCCAAGGGTACTGAATTAGTCAGCAAACTGTTAATTACTATAGTAAAATCACGGTAATGCAGGGACTTTAGCTAGCTTTTTGCTGTTTTAAAACAACGGCAACCACAATAAAATAAAATAAAAATAATGAAAACAACATAATTGTTCTATAAATGGTTACATATAATAATAATTATGGACGGGGAGTGTGATTAAACTCCTAGACTGCATAAAAATAATAATTATAATAATTTCCAGTATTTTGTCTTGTTTTGTAGTAAAACATATATATATATATATCCTTACAAAAAAAAGGTTCCCAGAAATGCGATAAATATAATTAATGTGGTTCTTCTTTTCTTTCTTTTAATTTTAGGAACAAAAACAATTATGATTTACTGATTCAGAAAAAAAGCTGTGTATCAAAGTATATATAAGCAGTGTGGAATGTATGCTAATTTTTATTTACATTTTTATATATATGGCTTTTAATTCAATAAAAATAACTAATAAACACCAATACAATGACTATATAAAGTACAGGTTAACAGTAAGTTTCCGTGCTATATACAGTATGTAAAATTATACTGTAATTTTACAGTAAAATGCTGTTAATAGTACAGTCTTTTTTAAGTAATTAGAACGAATCAATGTATAATTTACAGTCAAAAGGTTTCTTAACTAGTCATGTTTTTTAAATAGTTTTTGTTATCAGCTTTATGTGATCTTCTTTTGTATAATGAATGTTTTTGCATTATTTAAGTGTTTTACCATGTCTTGTGTTTACATTGTGATGAACTTTGATACTTCATATGGCTTTCTCGTTTACCACCGGAATTATTATGGTGATTTAAAACAGTTTTATAATGTGTGTGTGTGTGTATATATATATATATATATATATATATATATAAATATAATATGTGTATGTATATATAGCATGCTCTTATTAGATAAACCACTTCAAGCTGTTATAAAATTGCTAATACACACATCACTAGAAGTCTATAAACATATCTAGATGGGACGTTGATGGAACCACGAACGACTAAACACCGCTTACCTGCACATCCTTAAATAACAGTTTGTCTATGTCTTAACTTGTTTGGGACACAGTAAGGTCTGTAATTTCTCTTCATGTTTAATTGTTTCATATGCATGTAACTTAAAAAGTAAGCATGCAAAGGCATGAATCTGTTTCACAACCTTGTAAAAAATAGGAACCCTTACGCACACTTAATTTAAACATTGATTTTAACTTAATTTAATGCTTTTGAAGACCTAATTGCATGTGGAGTTAAATAAAAATATCGTAAAAATTTATTAGTGCTGTCAAATGATTAATCGCGATTAATTGCATCCAGATTAAAAGTTTTGTTGTATAAACATATATATATATATATATATATATATGTGTGTGTGTGTGTGTGTGTGTGTACTACGTATGTTTATAATGTATATGTAAATACACACACATATAAATACATTTATATATTCAAGAAAAATATTCTAGTTTTATTGATTTAATATTTTTACATATAATTTAAATCATAGAAATATAAATATTTTCTAAATATATACTGTATGTGTGTGTATTTATATACACATAATAAATTTACACAGAAAACACTTAAACTAAGTAAACAAAAACTTTTATTTTGAAAACAATCGCGCTTAATTGTATGACAGCACTCAATTGAAGTTATATTAAATGCATATTACATGTGCATTGGTATGCTACTTCTTTAAAGCAACACAATGATTACAAAAATACTTTAAAGTTCTTCATTTTGACATTGGTACACTTTTTTAAAGTCTATGTAAGTACGCTTAAGTGGCCTTTTGTTTCAGTTCGCATTATGTGTTAAAACACATAAAAATTTTTGTAAAACTTTTAAACTTTTATAGAAGATGTGATGTTCAACCCAACCCAAGTTCAATACAATCAAGGGCACTTTTCCCAAGATAATACCGCTATTGTATCATTTCAGGGGCATTCATATCTTCCACACTAGTACAAAACCTTGCGAGAACTGGAGAGCCCAAGTGCTCTTCACACACACCGGATCTATTTCCAAAGTCACAAGAAAAATACGTTTCGAACACCGCTTTTTAAACCATTGCATGAAAAACACACATTAGCGTAGTTGGCCACATCAAAGGCTTGGAGAGCAGCTCTCAGGAGAGAGGAAGAAAAGCGCTCGGCTTAAAACAATAGAAACAGAAGTCGAGGGGTTTCCTGGCTGCCGCCAGCGAGAGCCTATGAGCTGTCAGGGGCCCCGGGTTTAAAAAGCAGGGGCTGGAGGTTTGAGGAGACACTCCTTCCCAGGATCGAGGTGTGCTCTGAGCTCTCGGGATGTGTTTGTTTTATGGCTGGGCCCCCGGCGTGCTGCTTCTCCTGGCCCTTGTCCTAACCAGCACCAGTCCGGAGCCTGCGGGTAAGATCACAGAGCTGCCTTTGTCCTCCTCTTCTAAAATTAACCAAGGTAGAGTCTTCACGAGCCCGAGTGAACAATTTTGTGGAAAAGTCATGTCAGGGCAGGTTCGGGCTCTTCTGAGGAACTGTACATGAGAAGCGCAGGTTGTTTATGGAGCTGTGTTTGTTTGGTCAGCTGAGTGGGAGCAGGAGCCGGAGTACTGGGAGCATCAGGCCAGACGCACGCTGCAGGACGCCCTCACGCTGCCCCTGAGAGCACATCGCGCCAAAAACATGATCCTCTTCCTCGGAGACGGTGAGTGAGTGACCCCAACGAATGCTGCTGCTCCGCCTGCAGGGCTGTACATGCAGAGTTACTGGATGTTTGAGTTCTATGATATATCATATTATAGCCTATGCTTGATTCTGATGGTTTTCTTATAGATGTTCTGCTAACTGTAAGTAACTTTGTCTACTAATTCTCAGAGTAGACTGTTAGGGTGGGTTTAGGATTAGTAGAATAAGTTTAAGACCTATACTTGAAATGTTCCTCATAGTCAGTATGTTGTATGTTGTGAGCTCATCAAAATAAAGTGTTAGAAGTTATAAAGCAGACAGTCTACTAATACTTTAATGAATGCTAGTTGACATATTGTTGAAATGTTATTTACTTTTAGTAGAATGTCTAAAATGGACGATTGAAATAAACTGTTACCATATATTACATTGTAAAAAAAAAAACTGTGAAAATGATGCGTTAAAAACTTGTTAAATGGTTAATGGTATATTACTGTAAAATTTACAGGGAAACTGTAAACTGACTTTCCAATTCCCTGCATTGAATTACAAATTTAGTTTGAATTTGATGTTTTTTCTCTATGTCTTAGTTGTTTTCTTTTCAGTTATGTTTATTAGCGTTTGTATGTTACATTGCATCATCATGAGGGTGTTTAGTGTTTGTGTGAATGACACTGAGCACCTTCTATATATGTCCATATTTAAAAGCGGCTTTGGTTCTAGTGATGGGAAGTTCGAATTATCTTACAGACTCGTTCATTTGAGTCTCGTTCAGCAAAATGAACAAATCTTTCATCTCGATCATTTTTAAAAAAGTAATACAATACTAATTATACAAAAGTAATACAAGTAATACAAACAATACAATACTGTAATGCTATTAGAAATTAAAAAAAATATATATCAATTGTTTACCTGTGTCTTCAGTCTATGATTACCTCATAAGTCTTTTTGGGTTGTTCGTGTATAACGTGACGTGACAGCCCCCTAAGCCTATCGTAAACCAGAAAGAGAATTGATTAGGTCATTTATCGAGTCTTTCGAGTCGTGCGTTCTTTTGTCGTCGTCACGTGATGAATGAACAACTCAAACCCAAAGACTCGAAACAGGTAAACTAATTCCAAAAAGAACTTAGCGCAATGCACGACTGAATGAATCACTCCCCGAGACGACTCGTTCTTCCCAAGTCACATTAAAGATTTGTTCAAAAATTACCCATCACTATTTGGTTCATCATGTGACTTTCTCAAAAACTGATTTTAGTACTTTAATAGGTTGGTATGTTAACATTATACCAGTTAATGAAATTACGGTATTTAACTGTAAATTTAACTTAAAGCCTATAATGTTATTAACGTTTTTTTAGGTCATATTCAGGCAACCACAGCTGCTGTTTTTTACCATAAATTTTATGGAATGTCTTTTTACAGTGTATATTATGTTGTTATGATACGTTATGTCAGCTACTGCTTACATTTCTTTTCAATTTTAAGTACAAATTTTGTCATCCTTTTTGTTCCCCAAAAATTGTCATATTGAAAAAGATGTCATGTTTTAAAAAATTTTATATTTATTTTTAGAATGCAATGCCAATGTTTTAACTTTAGAAGAATTAAGTAATCAATATTTGGTTGGAATAACCCTGCTTTTTAATCAATAACTATTATTTGTTTATTGATTTTAAATAATATATAAATATTTTTAATATATGAACAAAATATATTTTTCTGAAATACATACATACGTGTTTGTATCTATAAACACATAAAATAAATATAGTACGCATACACATGTTTATATTATTAAAACTAAATATTTATTTGATTATTTGACAGCACTATTTTATTTTCATATACTTTATATATTTAATAGATAAACATAACATATTATTCTTAAATATATACATGCATGTTTTTGTATTTAGCCTATAAATAAATAATAAATATACACAGGACACATACAGTACATTGAAAGCTTTTATTTTGGATGCAATTAATTGCGATGAATAGTTTGAAGGCACATCTTTTTAAAACGAACTGATTTACAATGTACTGGTTTACTCTTAAAAGTACACATTAAATAAAATTAAGCACACATCTTGTTCATAAGTGGTTCTAACTAAATGCTCTATTAAATGTACAGAAAAAAATGCATTATACAATATTATAAGATTATTACAATATTAAAATAAACATTTAAATTTGAATATTATTATTCTTATGTTATAAAAACTCAATATTCATGTCTGTTTAAGTCTGTTTTTGTCATGTCTGTTTTACAGTCAGTGATCCACCTGTTGTTTTGTTGTGTGTTAGCGATGGATTGACTGTGTAGAACTGTGATGTGTCTCTGTCCATCTTTCAGGGATGGGAGTGTCCACTGTGTCAGCCGCCCGTATACTTAGAGGTCAGATGGAAGGACAGTCAGGGGAGGAGACGGTCTTGGCTATGGACACATTTCCATATGTCGCCCTGTCAAAGGTCTGACACTTCTCTTCAATCAGAAGTCATAGCTGTCTTGTCGTGCAATGATATAGAGGCAAGTTTGGCTTTTCAGACAAATGCCAATGGGATGTGCATTTGTGTTGTACGGAAAAACTGCTGCTTGTCTTCAGATTAGACTTTTCCCATATGGAGATTCTTGCTGAACTGGGCAGCATTTATTTATTCATTCTGTATATATATATATATATATATATATATATATAGAGAGAGAGAGAGAGAGAGAGAGAGAGATCCATATATGTTATTGTAGCATTAATATATTATGATATTATTATTATTATAATGTATTAAATATGATGTACAGTTTTATTCTAACAAAATTATTTGACATTACATTTTTAGTATAATGTATTTATAGGTTAAACAAATGGTTACTTTGTTTTTTTACTTTAGTTTCTGCTTTTAAAAAATGTATCATGCTTTGGTAAATCATAATTATTATGAGATATCAAGTCCTAATTATGTGATAGATAACTTATAATGTAAAAAGTCATAATGATTTTTTATATTTATTAGTTTCTATATCAGTTTTGAATTGTTATGCCATAATTATTTGGACTTTTGACTTTGACTATAATTTCTTTTTTATTTTATTGTTTCAGAATTTCTACTTTTTGTCATATAATGACTATCATATACGTCATATACGTATGTCATAATTATGACTCTCATATGTCTCTCTTTAACTTCTTATAGCTTTTAATGTAATTTTTTTATGTTAATATTTTTTGTATAATAATTTAATTTTGACTTTTGGCGTAATTTGGCTTAAAAATATAAACAAAATTTTCACATTATGACTCTCAATCCTTTGACTGTTTGTTTCAACTTTTTATGTCGTTATGACTCATACTTTTTGACATTATTATATAATTAGAATGACATTATAATTTTATTTAATTATTTAATTTCTAATTCTAATGTGATAATTACAGCTTGGAAGACCGTTTTAATAGCACCACAGGCACAGTTTAAGATATGAAAAGTTATCAGTTGATTGCTGACTATGCATTGCTGATAAGTTTAGATAGCACTGCAACCTCTGATCCTGGAGGACGAGCGAATGCTGATGTGAATACAGATCAGATTGGGCTCTAAGTGAATAGTGTATCTACTCAGTATATGACTGATAAGCTATGTTATGAACAGCAGAACTATCTGTACTTGATGAATGTGTTTCCAAACAGACATACAGTGTTGACAGACAGGTGGCAGACAGTGCTAGCACGGCTACGGCGTACCACTGCGGTGTGAAGGCTAATGCCAAGACAGTGGGCTTGAGTGCTAAAGCAGTGGCCTACGTCTGCAACACCACATTTGGCAACGAGGTTTTCTCAGTCTTACACCGTGCCAAAGCACAAGGTATTTTCCATTTAGACTCTATATAAAAGGTAAAGATATGCTGCCAATGTTTTTCTGTTGCTGTTGTTCTTCTTAAAGGGCCAGTTCACCCCCCCAAAAAAGGGTGTCGTTAATTACTCACCCTTATGTCTTTCCAAACCCGCAAGACTTTTCGATCTTCAGAACACACATTAAGATATTTTTGATTAAATTGTGAAGCTATCTGACCCTTAATAGAAAGTAACACAACCGAAATGATCCCAGATTCAGAAACATAGTAAATATATTTGTAAAACAGTCCATGTGGCATCAGAAAACAAAAATAGCATAATATATTCAATCAAATCATTCTTCAAGCACTACCCTTTACTGTTCAAAACTCTAATTTAAAAAGTAAGTAGCAGGTTTTGTGTAACTTACTCAAAAGTTGTGAGTCAGAAGCGCCAGACTTCCCTTGCAGAGGTACAAGTCATAACTTTTATAAAGGTTATCTCTTTGGTTTTGAAAATGTAAAATTGCATCATATGAACGTATTTGACGTATTTAGCGTTGTTTATGTTTAGGAGAAAGTGCGCATGAACCTAATAAGTGTTGTTTTTGCCTAGGGCAAAACGTGCAAATGTGTTGTGATCATTTCTAAAATGGTGGGAAAACGTCAGTTGGAAGAAGAATGGTTTAGTATATTGTTATTTTTGTTTTCTTTGCACAAAATAAGTATTCTCATAGCATTGCAAAGCTGAAGTTGAGCCACTGATGTCACAAGGACTGGTTTACAGATATATTTACTATGTTTCTGGACCTGGATTATATCAGTTGTATTGCTATTTAATTGCAGTTTGTATAGCTCTCAGATTTAATCAGGAAAGAAAAAATCATTTTGGGGTGAACTAAACCTTTAAAACCTTTAGTTTTAAAGGGTTTACCCCAATTTGCCTCATTTACTCACCCTCAGATTGTTTCAAACCTGTACGAGTTTGTTTCTTCTATTGAGCAGAATACAAAGAATATGTTCTAAAGAATGTAAATTGGTGTTCATGCAGGATAAATGTGATGATGTGTATTTGTTTGGGCGCATATCCAGGAAAGTCGGTTGGCATCGTGACCACCACCAGAGTGCAGCATGCATCACCCGCTGCCGCGTACGCCCACTCGGTGAGCCGTAGCTGGTACAGCGATGCAGACGTGCCTTCCGAAGCCCGCCGGCAGGGCTGCACCGATATTGCCACGCAGCTGGTGACCAACACAGACATTGATGTGAGCCACAACCCATACAATTTGAAAACATAAGAATAAAAATATAAAGTGTCTATTTAAACTAAGTGTAAATGGCATTAATCGTTGGCAGAGGCAATTTGCACTAACTCCACTGACAAATGTGTGATTGGGTCGACAACTTTACAAAAGACACAATTCTTGTGGCGTAGATGGTGAAGTGTGTGTGCTGGAGTCTATATTTTAGACGATTAATCCGGTTTCGAATCCGTCTTTTGCCAAACATTCCCCCCCCCCAATTTTTCACATCTTATATCACATTGGAAAGGCATATGTTTTTAATAAAAATTAAGTAAATTATTGAAATGTTGAGAATAAAGTATCGGGTAAAACTATAATGTACACTTAATACATTATAACTGTATACGGTTTTATAATGTAATACAATATTTAGGAGATAATAGCCAATATTTTGAATAAGTAGTATAAATAGCAAAATACTGCTATTTTAACATAGTGTAGATAGTTTATATAGCTATTTGCGCAACGCTACGGTTGAGCGCAATTTGCAAGTCCAATTTCACTGTAGTTTAAATTGTTTTTGGACAACTTTGAACGGTTGTGGTCCACTTGAAATGTCACAATTTAGTATGGGAATCAATTCTCTCTATTCAACATTTTTTTTAATAGTAAAATGTACAGACAACAAAAACTAGCAAACGCTACGAAAATGAATAACCATTTTTCATTCCGGACTAGTAGGTGGTGATGCCACCTGTAAAGAAACCATGAGCAAAAATATAGACTAAACACGTAATACTGTACATATGCACAATTAATTTTATTTACAAATTCACATTTTTTGTATACAGAGATGATAACTATCAATGTCAAAAGTAGCACTGGTATCAAAAAATGCTGTTGTTGTGTACATAATTGGCCAAAAAAATTGGAGCAAATATGAATATATATCAGTTGCAATTTCCATTTACCACTTTAAAAGTTTACCCAACAACTTTCGTTCTTTGAACATCCATGGGGCAATTTAGATAAAGAAACACATCATTTGATAATACCTAAAAAAAAATTAACATTTTTGAAATGAGAATTTACATATTTTAAATATGTCTCCATTTTAGGTAATTCTTGGCGGTGGCCGCATGTACATGACACCCAAGGGTACTCCTGATCCAGAATACCCCTCTTCTTCTTCTCGCAAAGGGGATCGGAAAGACAAAAAGAACCTCATTGATATCTGGTTGAACGCGCGGAAGGTATCTCCAAGAAATCCATTTATTGTGGCACTAATTGGGTTTGTAAACCACCGCACAGTTTTGTATGTGATTATCTGTTGTGTTTATTAGGGAAAGAATGCCCAGTATGTCTGGAACAAAGAGCAGCTAAATGCAGTGAATGTTAAAACAACAGACCGCCTGATGGGTAATGACAATATACAAGGTTTTTCCATTGACTTACCAACTGTATTTATGTGTTCTCATTCATATTTCTCATTCAGGTCTATTTGAACCCAAGGACATGAGGTTTGAAGTGTTCAGGAATCGAACCCGTGACCCCTCTATTGTGGACATGACAGAGAAAGCCATTCAAATCCTCAGCCAGAATCCCAAAGGGTTTTTTCTCTTTGTAGAAGATGAGTATTTATTATTTACTCTGGTTTTACAATTTAAAGATAGCCTGCTAATAGTGAAACACATCTTTCTTTGTGCTTTACGAGGTAGAATAGACCATGGACACCATGATGGGGTTGCCAAGCTTGCTCTGACCGAAACCATCATGTTTGACCGGGCAATCCAGAGAGCATCTGAGCTGACCAGTGAATCAGACACTCTCACTGTTGTCACTGCAGATCATTCCCATGTATTCACTTTTGGCGGAAATACTCCTCGAGGGAACCCTATTTTTGGTACTAGCTTACATCAAGTCGCAGAATTGAAATGACTGCAATCATCACAACTCTCTGAAATCTTAAGCATGGAAATATATATTTTTGGACTTTAGAGATTTATAGAGATTTGTTTTAGAGATCTATTATGCAAGTATTTGTGAGCATGCAAGAAATGCTGCTGTTGCACATATAACATATATGACATAACCCCACCTATAATATACAACACTTAAGACACTGATTAGCTTGCTCAGGTGTGTTTGATTAGAGTTAGATCCAAACTCTGCAGTGCATCAGACCTCCAGGGTAAGATTTGAGGAACCCTGACATACATGATCACCATGTAGCAGATATATACAGGTGGAGCTGGGGATGTGGAAGGTTTCTGAAAAGTGCTGAGAACATGTAGTGTACTACTTTTTTTCACCCAGGTCTGGCACCCAAGAAGGCTGAGGATGATCTTCCATACACTAGTATCTTGTATGCTAATGGCCCAGGATATGCACATGTGAACGGAACAAGAGGAAATGTTTCCGAAGTGGACTATTGTAAGTATTTGTCTAAATTAATTTACAACCCGTCTCTTCTATTGTTGACGACACTAATATCATATCTTACTTCATTTGTAGTTGATGAAGAGTACATGCAACAAGCGGCTGTTCCTTTAGAATCAGAGACACATGGAGGGGAAGATGTGACTATCTATGCAAAAGGCCCGATGGCTCATCTCTTTCATGGAGTCAAAGAACAGAATTATGTGGCCCATGTGATGGCTTATGCAGCGTGTCTGGAGCCGTACACTAACTGCCCACTGAACATTCATGGCTCTGGAGGCTGTAAAATAACTCTTTCAATGTCTCTTTTCTCAATAACTGGCGTGTTTTGGCTTGTCATGAGATGACAGACTCTACTGTATGAGTGATTGAGGCCCCAGGACTCTTTAGGGCTTTTTGGAGATTAATAACCAAAATAGTTTATTTTGTTATATGGTGCTCTGCAGAATTGCAGTGATGTGTACATAAATGTAAAGTTTTTTTCATGGATGTATGTTATAATCAGATATTTTTGTATATATTGCACAATGGGAGACTCTTTTGGACTGTGACTATAAATTTAAAACATGCGAGACCAATAAATTTTCTTAAAAAACAATTTAAATAAAAACAATAGTCACATTGTCAGTTTTAGCCTTTGTGATTAAATGTTCTTTGGCCATCAGATATCGAAAGCAATTATTGTATGAAAGGTTAGAAAACTAGCCATTTAATTATGATAAATAACTATCATATACGTTTGATTTAAATACAGTTTTATTTTGCTTGCAGGGCAGTCATGAACTGATAAACATAGAGTGGAATGCAACACATTGTTTAAAATCATCTGCCAAATGCGTAAATAGTAAATATTAGTGTTGTGTGTTTTTTGACATTGACCATCAGCAAAGCAGATTAATCAACATTTTACACACTGTATTTACTTATATTTACAGATGATCGTGATTAATGAACAAACCTTGAACCTTGGAACAGTTCAGAATAGATGAGTTGAGTCCAAAACAACAATTCAGCACAAAAAAATAAAATAAAAGTGAGAGAACAGACCAGCTGACTACTATAGACTATTTAGGTTTACAGTAACATATGTAATGGTACAAATTCAAAACAATTCAGTGAGGACCATGGCCCGGTTTCTCGATAACGCAGACTATTTCTGCGCTAAGAAGACTCTTAAGATATATCTTACGTTAAGTGATAACTTTTCTAAGTGTATTTCTCAAACTGTCTCTT
>JAUCNO010000460.1:3504886-3519236 GCA_032353835.1 Enteromius viviparus
GAGAACCAGGCTTAGTTGGGTCCAGTTCTCCTCTGGCCGGACGCCCAGCACCTAATTTCCAGTTCAATTTTAAACACTTGTTCAAGTGAAATAGTAAAATATTTACTGTTATTTGACCTGTCTGTGACACTGGGCCAAAATATATTACAATATTACCAATCCCAAAGTGTTGAAAGCTTGTGTGGTAGTGTTTTCACTAAATATTTAAAAATACTGTTTTCTGTAAAAAAAAATAAAAAAAAAGTTCTTTAGAAGGTTTAAATTAACCAATGCATGAATGAGTTAATGAACTTATTAGAATAACATTATTTAGAATTATTAAATTAATTGTATGTTAAAAAAAAAACATTTTAAGAATAAATAAAATATTTTATTATTATTATAAATTAATAATATAATAATATAAAATTATTATTAAAAAATATTAAATATTTTTTATACAATGAAATACATTTTATTTTCATTGTATTAAATTAATAATTGTTTTCAACGTTTAAATACTTAATATTTAATTAAATTAATTGTATGTAAATAAACAAATACAATTTAAATAAAAAAATTAACAATTAAAAAAATCCAAATATTTTTGATACAATATAATAAAACGTAATTATATTATTAATAATTTTCTTCAACAAAAAGTTTTAATATTTTTCATGAAATGAATTGAATATAAATAATTGCCTGAAATTTAAAGGATTTAAAGGATCGTAATGAGTAACACAAATCTAAATGTTTTTGATATAATAAAATGGTAACATCTCTATGCATTACAGCAGATTCCTTGGATTCCTAAGGATGTCGAGGCCTGTCCGTCAGCCCCTGCCTTGTCCCGTGAGCGTCTGAAGGGCGCAGTGTCGTCCCGGCTCAGCTCCAGGATTCCCCTCCACCCTGTGTTTCCACCGCAACGCCACGCATATCATCCAGCTCCCTCATTTGCCAAACGTTCACTGTCATCCCGCTAGAAACGAGACTGTTATCAAAGCAGCCCAGGCCTGGACTCCACCCTCTTCCTGAGGCGGGAGCATAAGGGGGGGGGCTCTGGTATTGGGTTGATCTGGATCTGAACAGCACGCTCTGGTTAAAGGGGCACGGATGTGGTCTTGGGCTTCGACACACACTGCTCACATGAGCTCTACTGTATGCATGGCTTCTGAAAACCATGTTTAATTACATTGGCACTAATAGTATCAGCCCTGTGTATGATTAACAGGTGAGTATTACAGAACTAGATAGATAACTACTGATCAGTAGACTGAACCCTTCGGTTGTCTCCGTTAGCTTTTCCGAAACTGCAGTGGTTTAATAGATGCTGAATGGTTTTTAACTTGGCATCCTTATTGAGCTTTGCTTGTTTTGACTGCCTTTTTTTCTATGGTTACTGGAGAATATAATTATCCTGTAGTACCAAATAAAATAAAAAATATATAATTTTGATATATCGACCCAGCAATTTGTCCTCCGAAATCGCAGTTGTGATTCTGGTGCATTTATTAATTTATAATCATGAATACTCGATACATGATGTATGTGGGTTTTATTTTATATATACTTGTCTAGGTCATATTTTGACTTCATAATCAAAAGGTAGAATATATGATGGAATTTATTTTGCTGATCAGTACTTTTATTCAAAATTATCATTACTTGGTAAAATGACTCATTACTGTAATGGGGAAAAAAAAGAAATATATAAATATGTATTTTATTTATTTATTTATTTTTTTGCATAATGGTATAGGGCCAGGATATGTAAAATAGTTGCGCTTATTAAATAATTGGACAAATCTGGCTTATTAGCATAACACAAAATAATATCCTGGCCCTTTTCCTATTATGCAATATTAATAATTATAAAAGTAATGTAATTATCTGAAAATTAAAGTAATGTACTCAAATATATTCTGACCAATGTACTGTAAAGAATATTGACCATGATGCAAATAATAATTATTCTGACTAATTACCAAAACTTAAAAAAAAAAAGAGAATAAAATTTACAATGTCAAATAAAACATCCAGATGCATTACATTAATACAGTATTTCAAAACATTATTTAATGTGGGCTCTAATAACTTAACTTGTGTATAATTTTAATGATATAACCAAATAATAAAAATATTTTTGTTTTGATTAAGTGACTGAATAAATATGTAACAGGAAGTTCTTAAACAGGTTTTATGAAATTCACCCAAATATATCGACACAGTGTTTCTGCCTGAATGCATTGTAGACTCTTTTCTGCTTTATTCTCCACGTAACGACGGTGAGGTGTGTTTCTGAGATGTCCCTGTGGTCGTGAATGTGTTTTCAGTCGGCCTGCACTCGACTGACTGATCCCTGGACATGTGTCGAGCTCCTTCAATCTTTCAAAAACACACTGAACATAAAAGCACATCGCCTGTTTCCTAATTGGTTACCAATTTTTAATGAGAAAGACGAAAGGTTTGATCCTGCCGTGTCCCATCAGTCATGGATCGCGTTCATATTTGACTTAATGATGTCAAATATAGTTTGATCCTTCCTACGTTCATACATTCAAGCACAAGTGCTTTTATTTAATCGTTATGTCTTTTTTTGTTTTTTCTTCTTCGTGTGTTTTGAGTAATTTGACAATTTTTGTGTCCATTGTATTCCTCCCCAAGATTTTTTGTTTCATTTCCTAAATAGATGTGCATGTTCTTCAAATAAAAATGTGCATATTTGTCATTAAAATGTAAAAACCGTGTTCTTTTGAATTTGTTTTTAAATAAAAGAGTCACGTGCTCTTTTAAAAAGTACCTTGATAATTACATTTAAATTACTAGAGTAAAACTGCCATATGATGTTAATATCTCTCAAACTATACTATTTTCGCGCCAACAATGGACGATATCGTGCCGTTATCTGTCAGCCGTTTTAAATACGCGCGCTTTTTAAACTCAGGTGAATTCTGATTGGCCAGAAACTTGAGAGGAGCGGCTTTCAGTTAAAGTAGATATTTTGCTTCTAACTCTATTTTACATGCAAATGTAGCCAAACCCACAGCATAGCCATTGTCTATATCTTATGTGTATTTGACTTAATCAGAAAACGGCTTGATTATAAATCAGGTTTTTATTCCAGATTAACATATTGTAAAGTAGAGCTAGTTTATAAAGCCTAATTATGGGGTGCATTTCAATCTCTATTTCATATTCATTCCGTTTTTCTGACAACAGAAACCATTAAATGCAAATTGATGTATGACGTCGTTTTCAAGCTGGCTTTAGCTGCTTTCGATTGAAAAACGTTGGGTGTGGATCTTTGTTGATATTATATTTAATAAACAACATTATCCTCTGTTGGTTTCTACGCTAATTTAATTAGCTTTATTGTTGTAGGGTCTTAAACGGGCAGAGCCTCCAAAATAAAATTGATTTTACAGTAATACTGTGTCAGAAAGTTATGGTTTTCTAAGGTACTAATAGTGTTAACAAGAGTTCTGAAGAGTTAGAAGCGCATATAAACTTTCCTTAACCAAAGTGCAGGTCATAAATCAACCACTAGATGGAAGCATTTCTCAAAAAATGCAATGAATACGTGCAACGAGCACGAACTTGATCCATATAGTTAATTCGCAGGAATTTTTGAGCTTAAAAAAAACACATAAATAATCACACAGCGATATATGCGTGGTCGATAGGAACAAGTGACGTGAACAGAGCGAAGCTGCTTGAGTCGAATATAAGTGGGAGTGAACCTTTTCCTCAAACGTGGATCATGGAGATCTGGTAGTTTCCCAAAACCAAATCCAGTGAATCTGCCTGAAGAGTTATATATGATACCGAGCCAATCTGACGCAATCTTTAAGGCTGCACCGAAATCCTGTACTTTTTGGTGTAGTGTGTCAAATTTGGAAGGAGGGGAAGTAAGGACTGGATTCGTGTTTTAAATCTATCAGACGGCGAATCATCAGCGTTCATATGTTATTTATTCATTTTTCCTCCAGAGGGCAGGTGACGGCTCAAACGACGACTTTCAAATCTATTTATTTAGTTTATTTTATCTAAATGAACACGTGTACACTAAAAAGTAATTACTAGGTGTCACATGCAATGAGTCAAACCTAAAACGGAAATTCACACATTTGCTGTTTTCTATGTCTGAAGTGCCTGGGGTTTAATGAGACATATAGCAATAGCTAAAATTACATTGTATGGGTCAAAATTATTGTTTTTTCTTTTATGCCAATTTTTTAGTAAATTAAGCAAAAAAAAAAAAGGAATTTGTCCATAAAGGTAAATTTTCCATTAAAATGTATCAAAACTTAATTAACTTTATTAAATTTTCCATGTTGCCTTAGCCTTACATTTGAAATTAAACCTTACTCTATGGTCCCTTTCTACAAAGCCCCGCCTTACAAACACACGTCAGCCAATCCGATGTCAGGCTCAACATAACTGACAGCTTACCTAAAATAAGCCCCGCCCAGTATGAAACTACTGTTGGATGCGACATTCCTATCTACGCAAATGGTTTCGCGTCTGTTCTTCGGGACGAAAGTAGTGGCCGAAATGCAGTTTAGATAGGGAGCGCACTTAGATTTGAGACACGGCCTCATTTACACTCATCAGATCTGTGTCCACTCGCTAATGCCGGAGGAACTACAGCTCTTAAAAATCATTTCTACAGCTTCATGTCCATCTGACACGAGCGGGTCAGCGCTCATATGTGGAGTTTGTGTGGGATTCTGGAGAGATTTGTGCTAAAGTTTGAGCTGCTTGTGGTTTTACAGGAGCTAATGCTAGCCTGTTAGCTCTTAATCTGTGTTTAGAAACCTGATCAAGTCAAGATGAAGATTACTGTGGATTTCGAGGAATGTCTCAAGGATTCTCCCAGATTCAGGTGAGCTCATTTAATAAGGATGTGTTTGTTTTGGAGTTGAAAGTGTACGTTTATGAATTTCAGCTTTAAATGATCAAATACAACATAAATGTACATTTAAGGGATTAATATATTGGTTTAGATGATGATTTTTGGTATACATTTAATGAATAAGTGACATTATTTTAACAATGGGTTGGGTTTGTGTGTATCTGAACTATTATGATTTTCACATTTGCATGAATGACAACCTTTACAAAATGTATTAGGTGATATAGGACTGTAATACAAATCATCTTAATCGTTATTTAATAATGAAATGTAATATTTGTGTGTGTGTGTGTGTATGCTGTGATAGAAGTTTGTTAACTTGAAGTGTTATCAGTTTTCCTGTTCTCTTCCTGATTTATTGACAATTATTTATAAGTTTTTGGCTTTCATTTTTAATTTCTGTTATTGGTTAAAAATGTGGGTTGCTGAAAGAAAGATTGTAGAAAAGTTGAATTAGTGTTTTATCAGGGGGCCTTTGAGCAAGCCAGTTAAAGGGACAGTTCACCAAATAAAAACATGCATCTGTCATTCGTTTTTAACTTTAATTTGTTCCAAATGTATGTCTTCAGTGGAAAACAAAAAGAGATGTGCTTCTTGCTGCTTTTTTCCACTTGTCCATATAATGCATGTGGATGGGGACTGTAACCGTCAAGGTCTAAAAATGGCAAAGCATACCAGAAATCATAATTAATAATCCATATGACATGTATACACACTACTGCAAAAGTTTTAGAAAGCCTAGACTAAAGTACGCAAGTTAAGCTGTGGCTATGTTATTTTTACTTCGTGTTATTCCAGAAATAATAGTGAACTTTACTACTAAGTGAACTTGTAAATGACTTATTAGTAAGGGTCTTTATATCTAGTGAATCTCTGTGGAGAAATCATTTATGCTTTCTTCACCTCCCCCTCCTCTCTCATAACAACATCCTCTCAGAAATAAGGAGCAGATGTTTATGGAAAACATGGAAAAAGACGTTTATAAGTCTTCATTTTTCAGTCACAGAGAGGATGTGAAACTGAATCATGCCATTTCTTACGCAAAGAGAAAAAGCACTTCGTTAACTTTTTCTGAAGAAAACAAGCTTGACCGTGCTGTGTGATGCCATAGTGATCGTTTCCTCAATCCCTGACTGAAATAAAGTTTCCAAAGTTGTGAATTATTACAAGACAGGCTGCACCGGTTTAGTGTGCGCTTTTATCTGTGATCTGAAGGTTATCTTTCAGCGAAGTGGTCAACATTTCACAGGCTACAGTTGCAAAGGTTTCCTCCTCAGGCAGATTTTCCGCTGATGATCGTACTCTTTTTCCATTTTCTGTGTTTAGCTTGGTGCTGTGAGGGCGGTGGATAAAAACGGGCCTCTCGGTCCACGTGGACTGCCCCTCTTGATGTCTGTTTCCACTTATGTGTTGAGTGCTGGTGTTAAATTTGTTGTTTGTGAATTTGTATCCTTTTCGATGGGGGAGAGGTGTTGTTTTGTTTTTACCGAATGCATTTTACTTCAGCATTTAATTTTTAGCTACTTCTCTCCTTATCTTAGACTCAATAAACATGTCGTGTTATAAAGCGTGGGGTTCCAGTTCTTGATTCTGATTCTTCAAAGCTAGGGGTGGGCGATATAACCAAAATCTTCTATCACGGTAGAAGCAATTTTCTACCTCGAAAACGATATATATCACAATATAACAATTTGTATCTGAAAATGCATAAATAAAAATGAAAACACAAAGAAACCATTTCATATAATGTAATTTTATTTGAACTGACGTAAAAAAGGTTCTTTTATTGGATTTATATGGGCGAGAAAACGCTTAACATGATATTAATTCACTTTATCTGTCCAATATGTAATCGTTCGGAGTCAGTGATCATCACAAGGAAGGTTTGACAGAAATGTGGGTTTCCCTCATCAGTCTTTAGGTGCGTTAAGCCACATTAAGCATTTTTAACGTTAAGCGCTTTAAGATACGCTCACACCGGACGCGTAGGTAGACGCGTGAACATTATGAGGTTACTCGCTTCATTCGCGTGTACAACAGACGAGAATTTGTGCATGGGAGGGGCTTGTACAGGCAAGCGTTTCCAGTCTCATCGCGAAAAATGGCAGACATTGATTTCGTTGATAGGGTAGCTGCGCTTTATGTATTGTGGAAGGCAGAAAAACGACGTGGACTCGTCTAACTCATCAGATGTACAGTATTTGTAAAATACAGATAGAAAATACTCGAGAGAGAAAGAGAGACAGACAGAAAGACAGACAGATATTTTTACAACTTACCAGATTCTCCAACCTCCTCACTCACTTTCTTCCAAGCAAGATCCTTTTTATTCCTGTTTTTATAAAAATATGAAGATGTATCGTACAGCTCCGGGTGTCCACAAACGGCTATGATGATTTTATCCTCCATTTTGATTTTGGCATCTGCTTACTACGTGGTAATCACGTCACTACTAGAGCAAGCTCCTTATTGGTTAATGCGGTGCGAATTTTCGCCAAAGTTCAGATTTTTCAACTTGAGCTAACCATGCGTCAAACGCGCGATTCGCGCCGCTTAATTTGTGCCGCAGGAAGTCTATTCGCGTCTTTGCATTGAATTAACATGTAAATCACTCGCGCTTGACGCTTCTTTCGCGTCCAGTGTGAACGCCCCGTTTCCACCGCTTGCTAAAACAGTGCTCTTGCATTCCTTGCAAATCACGTATGTCTCATTCATATTGCTTTTACTATACACAAGCCAATTCCACACCATAAACGATGCACCTTTACAATCTCCTCATTGTTGGTTTCGTCAGATGTAAGCGAACTTACCGCTGCTGCACCGAGGGGTGCGCGCGCTGGGAAAACAGGAGCTTGCGCCTGCGCGGCAGCACCAGAGAAACGCTTAGGTTTGTCCAAGAAGTCATCTCTTTTTTGGAAAAATGTCACCAAGGGTGTCTGAAAAGCCGCTAAACCTAGCGACAAAGTCAATGAGTTTGCAACACTGTTTCTTCCGTTGTCGAAATTAATGTTTATGCTATGTAACGTGCAACGTCATGTAATCTCAACCGCGATTGAAACGATAGAACAAAATCTCTATCGGTTGACACATTTCTACCGGTTAATCGCGTCTATAGGTATATCGCCCACCCCTATTCAAAGTTGATGCAAATTATTATAAATTATAATTATTAAACACACCTTTGTTTGCGTTTGTGTGTTGCTCAGCAACCACTTCAGGAATGACATTGCTTTTATTAATATCTTTATTTGAGCACTTTATTTGATCTGCATTATTTGGTGAAAGCTTATTACGTGGTACGTGGTAAGTCGGTACTTTGATTAGCGCTAAATCTCCAGCAGCTGTTTTTAAATGCAGCGCCAGTTTATGAACAGAGCCGTAGATCACTGAAAAGCTACGCTAAGCTAAGCTAGGCTCTGTGTATTAGCTGGCGTTCCTTTTAAAAACAGCTGACGAAGATTTGGCTCTAATCAAAGAACCCGCTTTACTGATGAGATGCGCATAACATATCGTTCGATATATATCGCCCAGCCCTATATCCTAGGTGTATATGATGTTCTTTTTTCAGACTAGTGCAGTTTATATAAATATATCAGTAATTGTCCTGGCTCCTCCAAGCTTGTGAATGATCCTCAAGATTTTGTAGTCCAATAAAGTGCTCCCATCCATCATAAAACATGCTCCACAATGCTTCAGGGGTTAATAAAGATCTTCCGAAGTGAGCTGATATCCATATTTAAAACTTCATAAACTGTAATTGCTAGCTTCTGCTTTTAGCCTTTTCCTTTGTGGTCTTTGTCTCATTTATGGTTACACCACATGATATTTTCATGCAATTAAATTATATAAACCTTTTAATTTTAATTAATTAATGGTATGTAAAGGTATTTAAAGTGCCCCTATTATAGGTTATGAGATGTTTTTCCGTCTAATTTATTTTTACAATTCATTTTTTTTAACCCCCTCTTTGTATGACACTAATCTGCAGTGATTGGTCGATTTGCCTCATGATCTCATCGTTCCTTTGTAAGGCAGCGCTGCTTTGCGTACAGTGTTACCGGGGAAAGCGATATTTTTAACGCTCCAACAGCAGCACCTAGTGGTAAAGAATAAATTTACATTTTCATTTAGACAATCGCTAAAAGACCAGAAAGTGGGCGGGAAATGTGCTAATATTTGATGATTCTAAGTCGACTCTTTTTTATTTATTTATTTATTTATTTATTTTTTGTCATGTTTATGGTTGCACCATGTGCCATTTTCGTTAAATTGAGTTATAAAGCATTTAAATTAACTCATTCGTTCATTCATTGAAAATGGTATGCAAATGTTTTTAAGCCAACATTTTGTCATGTGGTGTACCCATAAACATTTTTATTAAACTTAATTATATATACGGTTTAATTAATTGATAAATTAATCCGTTAATTATTAATTATTACAATTTTTTTACCACCACATTAAATTTTCCTTTTCATCTTTGTCTTGGACGCTCTTATTTGTCCATGTCCCTGTAGTTTTGGTGGCTTTTTGGAGTTCAAGACTACTACTTCTTTATTTTTTTATTTTTTTCGTCTTATAGTTGGCAAGGATTCACCTGTGAAATTCCCTCCATGTCATCGGGTTACGAAGTGTTATTGGTTTTCTAAAAATCTGAGGTTTAGCTCATTGGGAACTCCCCTCCCCCTTCTTTCATCCCAGATTGTTTCCCAACAATTGCAGGAAGAGATTCACGACAGAGGGACCGACTCGAGCGTCACACACATCGTGCCTCAAATCCTCTGCTACTGCTCTGTCCCAGGCAGGAATTTCTCCTGATCTCACCTCTCAGTCTCGTTTCCCATGATCCTCCGAGACAGGCCCTGGGCCAACTTTCATTACGGTAGAAAGTTAATTGCATTTTTCATTTTCAAAATCTTTGAGGAAGGTGGGTGTGACTCCTTCACTGTGTCCAGCTGGATAAACAAATCCCTGTCCACTCTTTAGGAATAGTTCTGCTTTTTGTGATCGGCGTTGACATGTAGAGGTCTGATGTGGTTTCCTGCTTCTCCGTTGTTTAGGCGTCTGTATTGCCTCTTGTTCTTTGATGCTGGTTCTTTTATTAATGTGGTCCCACATCACTGATGAGGTTATCCAGACACCAAACAATGTTTTCATTCGGTTTGGGTGAGTCCCTTGATGCTCGTAAACATGACAGGTTATATGTACGCCACACGGAAATCAAAAGAAAGAAGAAATGGTACTTTTGCATAAAGAAAATTAAGGCCATTGTGTTTTAGTACATATAGTGGATCTCACGAACCACAATTTAATTAATATTTTTTGGAGTTGAATATTTGCTTCTGGATATTTGCTTATATATATATATTCATAGGTTGACCTCTTTATTACAAACTAAATGTAGGATTATAAAAAATGAAGACTTTTTATAAAATATTTATAAAATTAAATGTTTCAAAAAAATGTGGAAAAATATACACTTGCTTGTGAAAAGACAGGACACTTGCATGCTTTCATGTAAATACATGTATAAAATGTTATATATCTTCCATGCTTTCATAGAATATTAATGAAAACAAATGGATAAATATGAAATTGATGATTCAGATGTTAAAACAATGTTTTCTATTAAAATATCAGAAAATATTTATATCCTTGCTGAAAATATTCCTCGCTGTGGAAATGTTTCTTAAGTAAAGTATATGTTATATTATATTTGTTGTTAATATTTTGGCATACAATTCTTTTCTTATATTTTATTTTTTGTTTTTTATTTACTTTAGTTTTGATTTAAAGACGTAATAATTTTTTTTATTGTTGTAATGTTTTTGTTTTATTTTTTAAAAAAGTCTAAATTTTTCTAAATATTTTTATTTATTCATTAATATATTTGAGAAAAATGAAAAAAAGTTGTCAATTAAATTTCAACTTTAAATGACTTTGTTCTATTATAAATTTTTTTTTTTTTTTTTGGTGCTAATTCACAAAAAGTACCATATTATGTTTGGTATATTAGATATTTCAGAAGTATGTACATGAGAAACACCTATACCGTCAGTTATTCTGCTATGAAATGTGCGTTCTGTGTCGGAATGCCTGTTTTTGTTTTGGTCTGCGTGACTCGGCTAATTGCCAGTTTAACCAATAGTATTTTGACACCTTGCGTTGCCAGTTGATGGGAAATCATATGTATTGTAATTTTGGAGGGATTTGTTGGTGTCCTGATAATTTGTGGGACAGGTCGTGCTGAAGGCAGATGCCTGATGTGTTGGCGTGAGTGGTTGAATGGGACTCACACACTCTCTGGCTCTGCTCCAGCTCTCAGTCTATGAGGCAATGGCCTACATCTCATTAGCAGCAGCCCTTTATACTGTGGTCAGCACTTTCCAAACCGCCCGCTCCAGCCAGAGCTGTTTTGGAAAAATCTCTGGGACCAAAATAAGGAGCAGACGGTCTGTCAGGAAGATGTGCTTTTAGTGGAGATTAACTAACTATGAGTTGTATCATAACAAAGATAACGGTTACTGGAAGAGAGCTGTATTAAAAGAGGCTCAAAAAATGCCTGTGTCTTTGGGGTGTTAGTTTAGCTGTGTGGGATAATGAAGAACAGAGGTGACGCTCTTAAAATACTGTGTGGGTTTCATCCTAAAACAAACATTTTCCCAGTTATTAAATGGTATGTGCTTTAGGCCCTTTGTGAATTTACATATAGTGTTAAGATGGACTGAACAAACTAAACCAAACCTTACTTGGCTGACGTGATCATTATAATTAGTTTTAGTATATACTTGTTTTTCGTTTTTTAATTTACACTTTTCTATTTAGTAGCATGTCACCCAACACTAGTTTATAGAGCCCGACTGATATATCGGTAGGCCGATATTATCAAATTATAATATCCGATAAATTAATATTTCAAAAATAAAATAAAAATGGACGAAACGCCCTTACTGGTAACTTTGATTTGATTGTTGTTGTTATTGTGTTTTTGTTCAAAGGACTTTACCTTTCATATCTTAAGTTTGTATTTCTATACATTTTATTTATCAGAACTTTAATATATTTTGATTTTCCTCTGTTCTGTTATGGCAATAAAAAAAAAAACATGCATTATCATATTATGTTAGTTAAAACTTATAAATAACTACAAATAACTAATGTTAGGGAAATCTGTTAATGTTTTGTTGCACGTTTATGAAAAATAAATAAATAGATATTGGCCGATATATTGAAATATCCGGATTTTAAAACCAACAAATATTTGTATCGGCCGTCAAAATCCTTTATAGGTCGGGCTCTACTCAGATCAGAGACCAGATAAATGCCACACAGAGTTCTAGCAGCAGACCCATCTTTAGAACAACTGTTAAGAGGAGGCGAACCAGGCCTTCATGGTCAAATAGCTGCCAGGAAACCACTGCTAAGGAGAGGCAACAAGCAGGAAAGAGATTTGTTTGGGCCAAGAAACACAAGGAATGAACATTAGACCAGTGGAAATCTGTGCTTTGGTCTAAAAAGTCCAAATTTGAGCTCTTTGGTTCCAACCACTGTGTCTTTGTGAGACGCAGAGAAGGTGAACGGATGGATTTCACATGCCTGGTTCCCACTGTGAATCAGGAGGAGGAGGTGTGATGGTGTGGGGGTGTTTTGCTGGTGACACTATTGGGGATTTATACACTAAACCAGCATGGCTACCACAGCATCCTGCAGCTGCATGCCATCCCATCCAGTTTGCGTTTAGTTGGACAATCATTTATTTTTTCAACAGGACAATGCCACCAAACACACCTCCAGGCTGTGTAAGGGCTATTTGATCAAGAAGGAGAGTGATGGAGTGCTGCAGAAGATGACCTGGCCTCCAGTCACTGGACCTGAACCCAATCGAGATGGTTTGGGGTCAGCTGAAACACAGAATGACCGTTAAGGGGCCAACAAGTGCTAAACACCTCTTGGAACTCCTTCAAGACTGCTGGAAAACCATTTCAGGTGACTACCTCTTGAAGCTCATCGAGAGAATGCCAAGAGTGTGGAAAGCAGTAATCAGAGCAAAGGGTGGCTATTTTGAAGAAACTGGAATATAAAAGATGTTTTTTTGTTTAAGTACATAACTCCACTTGTGTTCATTCATAGTTTTGATGCCTTCAGTGAGAATCTACCAATGTTAATAGTCATAAAAATAAAGAAAACACATTGAATGAGAAATTGTGTCCAAACTTTTGGCCTGTACTGTATATATATCACAACATAATTGTTTTTGATTAGCATAAGGTCTTTATGGTATCAACTTTTTGATTCTATCATAATTGTCACCAGTGTCAATATCACAAAAAAACTATTTCTAACCTTAAAAAAAAAAAAAAAATCAAGCTCACTTAAGACAAAAAGTCTGTGATTAAATATGAATAAGTAACTAACTACAAGCAACAGGACAAAATACAGTAGAACAAATAAATCAGAAATACAGTGTATGAAGTAAAAAAAATAAATAAAAAAAACACTGCATATTCTTCACTGTGTAAATTAAATGTTTTTTTATCATTATTATTAAAGTTAAAGTGATTTAGTCAAGGGCAGTGAGAGATTTTCTCTCTTTTGTTGTTGAATTAACGGCTGTCACTTTAAGAGCTGCCGAATCCAGTATAATGTTATACATGTGTTTTATCAGCTGTTCTCTTTCGTTGCTGATTGCATTTTGGCTGCTTATAATCACTTGTTTTTAAACCGCAAAGCCATGTGAACATGTAAATTAATTAACGAATTTCTACCAATAAATCATGTCTACTGGGAGACTGCCTACCTCTACTATATGTTATAACCTTATGAGAAAAAGAGTTTCATGTCTCATATACCAGGGAAACGAAATGAGCCTGGACAGCCACCTATGCCCTCTCTACAAAATATAGGTGCATGATATTAGTCTGAAGAATCATCAGGGTTTCATTGTACCTCTGAGTGTGCAGCGAGCTTGAGTGAATTAAGGACAGTAGTTCCTGTCACCCATTCACAGAGTGAGTTCCTGCAACTCTGTCACTCAGTGCTGAGATCGTCTGTTCCCCTCTCAGCATGGAGGGAACATTCAGTTCCCAAATCTAGAGGATCACAGATAAGTAGACTTTGGATTCACAGAAGCATCTGGATCCACATATGTTAACAGTGCAGGCGGGCGACTGAAAGGGCCCCAGATGGTTATACTCCTTCAGTACCACATGGAGAATAAAAATGATGTGGACACTGAATGTCATCTGTGATTTAAATAAGGAACCAGTGGGCCCTTGTCCTGTTTAGTAGCTCATTTGAGATGGCTTGACCAGCATAAGCAGCAATTTTAAATGGATACTCCATAGGTTATAGGGCTTATGATTGTCTTTGTAACAGATTTACATTTACATTTACATTTACATTTATTCATTTAGCAGACGCTTTTATCCAAAGCGACGTACAAGTGGGGAAACA
>JAUCNO010000460.1:3559829-3583092 GCA_032353835.1 Enteromius viviparus
TGTGAAACATGATTACAGATAACCCAGGATTCCGTTTATCCGGGGTTTACGATAACCCTGGGTTAACAATTTCAAGTGTGAAAAGCCCTTTTGTCTTTTTGACACTGAAACGCTAAACGATTTACGTAACGCATGCGATGTTCATGTTCATCAGGAAGGAATGATCACGTTTACATGCACTCTATGCTGCAGTTTGAACTCTGGCTTGGTGTCAATTCAGATGTCCTGAATCAATTCAAGTTCTTGATTAAATTTTATTATATATTCAATCAATTTGATTAAAAATTACATACAAAAACATGAACGATAAACAGTTCATAAATAGTGATTTTAAAAAAACTTGGAAAAAAAAAACTTGTTTCATCGAGTCTTCTTGCTAATGTCAATTTCTTCACGTTAAACTAAATTTTTATTTTGACGGGTTGCATGAGAACTAGCAGCTGTCGTGTTTGTGACATGACATTAGTTTTCTCAAATTAAATGGTTAATATAGTGAGAGAGTAGAGGCTGAAAAAACTGCAAGCGTTGTCCGCATCTTTAGTATGCAGAGTATCGCGCTATTCGCCATTCATTCATTACAGTCAAATGTTTCCGCAGACTTATAGTATTACTAGATCTGGGCGATATTGAGCGGTTAATACTAACCCTAAGTATTACAATAGCATCTAGCACATATTGCTTTGTTTTTGAAGACCAATGATACAACTCCGATTAATCAGATCTTGTGTCAAATATTTGCTGAAATGAATACCAGAAAAATATCAAATCAAGGCTTTTGACAATCAGTATCGAAGAAAAACCTATTTGAATTTTTTTTTTGCCCAGCCCTAGTGCCAAAACTAACTTAAAAGTCGAGAAAGGTAGCAATATATATATAATTGCAAGCTTTCAACAAAGTTTCACTCGTGCAGTGGTGAAAACATTGCTGAAATTGTTCAGTAAACATGCGTACTCAACCAAATTTCCGGTACAAATGTATGTACCGTTACATCCCTAGCACATGAAATTCTGTTTAAGATAGGCATTTAGTGTAACATTTGATCTTTAATTTAAGCTAGACCATTTTGAATTACAACTTCACTGAAGCCATGCCCAAGGCTCACAGATTATTGAGAGCCAAGGTAACATTACACAACATACAGTATCCCATCATTATGCATATTTCCATGATTGAGTCAAGAGTTGCTTGCAACATTTATTTCAAAATAAAGCCAGAGTTTGTTTGACAGATGGAGCCAAAAAAGGATTGTGTCGGCACAGCAAAAGCAGAAATTCTATCGCAGTAAAGCGACCAGGTGTATAAATTATGGACCCTAAGCTGAATTTGTGACCTATTTAAACAGCCTGACAGAATTGAAAGTGTGGGAGATCTTGGCTCGCCGCAAAACCGCCCATGACTGTATTTGGGCACCTGAGAGGGATTTGGATTAGAGTTATTAGTTAAATAGTCAAGACCGATCTTCATATTCCATTATTCCAGCTCACCCAACGAGGGAGTTGAGTGGTTAATGGCTAGAACATTGTCCAAGGCATCGGTTTTAATCTCATCTCCACTCGAGTGGTAAATGTGCCATCTGTGACTCTTCCACTGGTAATGCAAAAGAGCCAATAACATCACTCAGGATTGTTGTAAGACAGTTCAAACATCTCTCTTGGGTCCTGGCAGATCCTGTTCAGCTGTCTAACACACTCTTTTAATAATCTTTCAGCAGTCTAAACTTTAACAGTCTTGTCAGGGCTCCAGACTGTGAGTAAAATGGCCAAAAAAATGCGACAATGACTGAACAAAAACTGTTAGAAGTTACAGCGTGCTCATATAAAGCATAGTTGATAACACAAACCAAGAATCAACTGTCTGATTTTATTGGTTAATTTTTTTTTACTATATTTAAATTGCAGAAAACTTAACATGAAGATGTAAACACACACACACATACAGGTATGCGAGACATATGGTGTGAATAATAAATCTGACATCGTAATAACTCTTGGCATCGTTATACTGCATGTCCGATTTGTGCCAACGGCCAGTATAAAAAAATTTCACAGGTTTTATTTTCTGCGTTTCTGCATGCGTTGCAAGTTTTTTTAGATTGGAAAGAATGCAAAATACAAAAATTTCAGATTTGAGTGTGCAAGGACCTTTAGTTAATACCTTTAGTTAATATAGAATGTTGTAGATTCTCGCCATAGTGGTATGATGCAGCGCGACAACACTGCTGCCGCGTTCCATTTATGACGTGCTAAAACGCATTCTAAATGGTTTTCAATGTCGCGTCCAGTGTAGGCAGACTTATGGCCGGGGTGTGCTTCACTTTCCGTGTTCCGTCTCACACACAGCTTTCAAATTATACTCAATCGCGGATTAGTGCGGACGGACGAGCTCGACACATGCGTGATGCTACCTACTTGAGTGGCACGCTTTTAGCATTCTTCTCACGCATACACTGTTGAAAAATTGCATGCACGCAGAGCCCTCCTGATGACAAAAATGACAATGCAGATGGCCGAAGTATACTTTGACCTTTAGCTTAAATTTAAATAAAATTTAAAATTGTAAAAAAAAAAAAATATTAATTTATAATGTTTATTAGGGCAGGGAGATTTAATCATCGAACAGTAGATCACTGACAAGCTATGCAATTTCATGTTCAAAATCGGAAATTAATCGCTTCAGATTCTGAAGGTGATTTTGCGTAGCTTATCAGTGATCTACAACTCTGTGTTTCAACTGCCGCGCATTTAAAAAAAGCTGATTTACCGCATAAAGACCACATTTACTAACGAAATGTGCATCAGTTAATAAGCGATTAAATCTCCCAGCCCTAATGTTTATACTTTTTGTTATTCACACGTAATTCATTAAAATAAGTTAATTTCAAAATGCTGATTACAAAATGCACCTCCATTTTTGGAATGTTTTTGGCGAATAAAAAACAATTTTTCCAAATATATTTCATCACTGATGATTCACAGTCTAAAAATCTCATCTCGTTCTCGTAAACCCAGTGACGCGTGTATTTACATATCAAGTTGAAATGATTAAATGTATAAACAAGCTAATTTAATGAAAGCGACAAGAGTACTGAGTGACTACGATACGGTATTCATCAAAACTCACCTTGTTCCCAGTGCCAGCACAACAGATGCCCAGAGCCATTGCAGCGCCGCAGCGGACGTGAGGATTGTAGCTCTCAGACAGCAGAGAAACCACGCTGGGACATTGTTCTGGAGTCCTGCAGACACAAACACAAAACACTTGAAGCTAAGACCATACATTTTTCCAAAGGGTTTATTTACTCTGACAGTAATACTTGGGATCGACTGCAGGAATGCAAGACTTTAGTTCTTTGTACAAAGTTTATGTAAGGACCTATTAAACTGGGGTGCAGCCAAACTGACAAAACAGTACAGGATTGGTTTCCATTCATTAAGCATATCTAAAGTATGCACACTAGGTTATTAGAAACAAGACTATAAATGACGGCAATGGGAATGTTAGGCCATAAATGTAACGAGACAATCTGACCTAATATTTTGCACAAAGGAATAATAGATGTTTTATTGTTCAACCGTTAAATGAGATTTACAGAAAACTTCCCTATGAACATCAATATCCATTTCTAACTCTAATCAGTGTTGAGGAATATACTCAGTTTGTAAATACTGCAAACAGTGTGAAACTTTTGTTACATAGATGATTTATGAAGTGATTTGAATTCTATCTTACACTGTTTGCGTGCATGTAATTTTGTAAAAAATAAAAAATAACCTCAATGTCATATCTCCTTCCTCCTTTTTCCTTCCAGAACTGAAATTACAGGTTGGCATAAAAACATGTCCTCCAAACCTTTACAATAAGACTATGTAAATCTTCAGTTTAAGTCTGCGGTAATGGTAATCTTAAACAGCCCGAAGGACTAAATGGCCATGCAGGAATAGAGTAATCAAATAACAGCCTCATTTTCCTCATTAAATCCTCCTTTGAGACTCGGCTATGCAACACTCTCGGATGTCACATAACACATAAGTCACTGAAACGGTTCGTTATTATGAATCTTTACTGCAGTATTACATTTCATGAGAAAATTTTGCAAACTGAAATTTTAGTTTACCATAACATCAGTTATTAAAACTATGCCATTTTGCTATTTTTTTTTTAAATCACAATTTATAAAATAACGCAAAAGTTTTGTGCAAATTACAAATGGTCCTATCTAGACGCTGCAAACTAAATAAAGTATCAAATATTATTAAACTGTAAAACGGAATTGACTGATAGCAGTATGTTCAGAGATTAATTGCACTAAACATATGTATAGCTTGCATAATACCAGGCTGATTTGAAATAATTAATTTAATGACTTAAATTAACATTTCAGCTTTGGTCAGAGCAACAAAAAACGCAATCTTGTCCGCAATAACAGACAACTGCCCGAACCCTTCCCACAGGCCAAACCCTTTCCGTGGGAAGCTAATCCACAACTTAGTACTCATACAAACGCCAACTAGCAATAAAAAAGGATTTGACTTAATCTTTCATCAGGCTGGAATTAATGTGTTCTGCTGGATATCAAGGGCCGAACTTTGCAAACTGGGAAATACAGTTGCAGCGTTGAAGTTGGGAACCTTCTGTACAAATACAAGTCTTGGCAAGGGTCTCATGCTCATCCACTGCCATTATTTCAATCTAATCCTGACTGCTCATTTGGGTTTTAGAGGCTCTTCTGAGATTCAAACTAGAGCTTTATTTGTTTTCACACAGAAATCTAGATTTGTCTTCAATAGGTTTTGGTATTCATTCATAACTGCTTGCCAATTTGACAAAATACGAATTCAGGCATTTACAAAGAATAAATTAATGAATAAAAAGTTCAATGTTTGAACTCCACACTGTACACATGTGCCTACGCATAGTACCCAAAAAATAAAAATACAAAGTACAAAACATACTACTAAAAAAAATAAAAAAAAACCATTACACGTACAACTTGCCCTTGTTCAATGTCTTTTATCTATATATAAATATAAAATTCCTTCATAAGACCTGCTTTGTCCTCCTTTGCAAGCGCAATCAACCTTAACAGCCTCTTAAATCTTCAGCTAAAAGCTCCGTCCTAAATTTGGTTTTGTCTGATTTAAGTTTTTTCTTGTTAACTTTCATAAACAAAAGACGAAGCCTGACACACTCCAGGAGTCGGAGGCATTCATGGTTCAAGAGTTTCCCTTTGCCAGACGCTATCCAACGCACCAGTTAAACGAACAAACAAAAGAGTCCCCTACAACAGCACCAGTACAGGGCAAAAAAAAAAAAAAGGCTCTCTTTACTAGCTTATTAATAAAACACAGACTTCAGGTCTGGCCTTATGTTATACATAGAGTGCAGTACAATACAATACAAGAGAGTCTTAACTGAAACATTTCTAATTAGATGTATATAAAACCTCGGGCATAACAAATGAATGAATTTCAAAAGAATACATTAAGATTTTTATCATTTTAAAGAACTAAATAAATAAATTACTTCAATTTAATCATACTTAAAATAAAAAAATGCTGGCTTGAAATTTTTTTTTTAAAAAAGTAAAAAAAAAAATACATTATGAGTTGCGAAGACAATATAAAAAAAATAAAAAATAAATAAAAGAGCAGCATTAATAATAACTATAGTAGTACATCAAATGATAGTATAAAAAAAAAAAAAAAGCATTCAAAATAACAAAATGACTATGTACTTCAAGATCATGACTTTTAATCCATGATGTGGAAAATAGGTGTATATAAAAGTTTGATTGGTAGCGTGTACAACATCTAAACAGAGATAAACACATTTCTGTTGGTGTTTTCAGTAACCAGCTTTAACCTCCAGCTACACCATGTCAAGGTGGTAAACAGATGTGTCTGAGCACATGGCGCTAATGGGAAGGAGGAAGATTGATCATGGATTGCCTTCGCAAAAGTGAGAGTCGATACTTCGTAAAATATGACCACTCAGTATTCAGAGGCTGTTGAAGAACGATCACGCTCCGTCTGGGTATACAGACAGCTGAAGAAAATTAGCTGGGTGCTTCAAGGTTCGAGTCTGGATAGAAACCCAATAGAAACTCAATAGGTGGCAGGGACGTGTTAAAGCATTTTTTTTAAATTTACTAGTTCACTAAATTAAAAAAACAACCCCCATGATCTCTGGAACCACCCCGGTGTTGTCAAATTCACCCGTTCCTCCAGGTTTAACTCGTGAGAGAGCGAGAGAGAGAGAGAGAGGGAGGGAGAGGCAGAGCGAGTCAGTAAGCCGACACAGAACGAGAGAGGAAGGGTTAGAGGACGTATAGAAGTTTTAGACCAGTGATCACGGTAGGTGATGCGGAGACGATCTGGGGATTCATCCAGCTCCTCGAGAACAAGGACATTCCTCAGCACGCAACTAAAAAGAGAGATAATATCTGGATCCCTTCCCACAGAGAATTTGGCAGTGGGCTATTTTTGTGTACATATAAAATGAGAGTTCGCAATTTGAGGAACGTTTGGCGGAGAAGCGCTTGTCTTGTTTGCTTCACATAACATACGGAATTAAGCTTACGCCTAGAAGACATCTGAGTTTGAGTTTAAGGTAAGTTCATTGAAAAACTTTACATTATTTAATTTGAAGAAAAAAAAAAATATTTTGATCAATTCTGTTTGGCTTATAATAGAGAAACATTAAAAATAATGTCACTTCATGTTAATATTCTACAGTACAGGAGGAGCCATTTCATAATTATAACAAAATTATGAAACCCTAATTATTCTGAAAACATAAACATTGTTTATAAAGCCATCATCCTGGTCTGATTGAACTAGATAGGAGCACAAATGACTCCATATGGTCAACACTCACAGATCATTACTGATAGCTACTTCCTTGCTTAATTACCACCATGGTCTGGAACACGCATCGCTAATCACATGAGGAGAAAATCTGATTTATCAAATGTCGGTTCGTGTTTTTGAATGACGGGATAAATGCTTTAATGTTTATATTTGCAGGGGAGCTAACAAAGATGGGCAATATCTTGTTTACCACCTAACAAATCCGGACTCTGCTTATATAAGGAGATACGAATTTGGAGGGAATTCTTTGTGCTTACACAAACACAAGTGCATTACCGCCCTCGGACCGGAGGGAGTCTGTGACAATGCTGGACGAGCCCACGGAAAAATCAAAAGCAGAATGGCTAGCGGTAGCGTCTCGTCCATGCCAGAGCTCAACCGAACAGGAAGCGAGGATTGGGAGTCGCAGCAGCCTGGAGAACCACTCCGTTGGGCCGCACTGCTTATTCTTCTGGTCATCATCCCCACTATTGGTGGGAACATCCTGGTCATTCTGGCAGTGTCATTGGAGAGAAAACTCCAGAACGCCACTAACTTCTTCCTGATGTCTCTGGCTGTGGCCGATCTGCTGGTGGGATTGCTAATCATGCCCATCGCTCTGGTGACCGTGCTATTTCGTAAGTAGCCTTAACGTTAACTACGGAAGCCCGTTTAATATAGCAGATGCAGTCTGTAGAGTCTTTATCCATCTTGACCTCCAAAAGCTTAAAGGTTTCTCTGAATTACACCAAAAACCATATTAAACACTGAGAAAGACCACGTTTCGTTTCCCTGCACTGACAGAATGATTGCACACAGGAGTCAAGCACTCGTCAAAACATTTCTGGTGTAAACATGCCTCAAGTAACATCTGCCAAGCTACTACTATTACAGTTCTGATGCCAGTTTGGCTTTCAGTTCCGGTGCCAAATACTCCCAGTCGGCCTATTATTCCTCATTAATTAGACCTGGTGACATTTATTGAACATTATTTGCTGCACCTCGTCTCTCAGTTGTTTATTAGGTCATAATTTGGCTCTTGAACAAGAACATTAAAAGGCATGACGTTAACCTTTCAATGTTGTAGAACGTCATTGGAGTAAATATATGAGTGAATTTAGGCAAAGCTCGCAAACAGGTTCTAAAGCGGTTCCACAGAAGGAGAACCATGTGTGAACGCTGAAGCTTACCAGAAGTCATGAACACTGACAGGTAATTAAATCAAATTACCTTCGGAGGAAGGGGTACAATAATACAATGTGCAAGTGCCACAATTTATTGACTAAGACAGCGGTAACTCTAGACGTTAATTTGCGACGTAACAACTGGCGATTAAATGCAATCATAAAAATAAAAGCTACCTTTACAAACAGGAGTAATTCAAAGCTTACAATCTTGTGGAGGTGCTTGCTAAAACATTAAAACCAAAGGCCACGTCCACATCTGTAGACCAGGTGAAGACAGGAACTGAAGTTAAAGCCATGAAAAACTCTACACAGCGCTTGATAAAGAGTCTCGGCAAGGCAAAAAACAAGAGCCTACTATGGATAGCACACCACAAATGTGTTTCTCTGAGAACGAGAGAAATATTTACATGAGGAAGTTGAGACTTGGCGGCGCAAACCTAAAGTGTGGTAGAGCAGAGTGACTCTTTATTTTGCTTTCAGCAAGAGAGGGCACACTTACCTGTCAGTCTATAGAGGAACTAGGGCTGGATTTTGTGTCTCGCGCTAGAAATCTAAAGCAATATTGATTATTTTCACATGCCGTGACATTTGAACAAACCAGAGTTATATGTTGGGGGTTGGATTTATAGAAATTTAACCATCATGCTGGTTGAATTAATTACCCTCCAAAACATGCTGGATCCAGAAACCCCAGCTGGCAGTAATGTAGTCCTCTCTGAGGAGCTTCTATGAGGATCTGTTTAGTAAAGTGGGGTGACTTGACCAATGCCAGTTTTCAACATCTGGTTATAGGCTCTCCAAACCATGGAGGTCTCCTCACAGACTAAGGTTTGGAGATGCACTACGGTTCAGGTCCACGAAACCATGTTTAAATCTAAACACACATTGGAAAACGGAGACCCAAAAAGCTTATTATATTGATGCATTTTATGAAAAATGTCACTAAATTTAGCACTTTACCTTCCTTTCCACTTGTAAATGTAGAATTGTCATGAGAGCAATCATACGGCATGTACAACAGTTTATCCATTTCACTTGAGCACGAAAAAGACTTATTTAAAGGCTTTAAACAACAGCATCTGTAAGTGCAATGGGATGAAGACCAACCATTTTATGTCTGTCAGTAAAATAAACAGCGTCACTGAAGAGCTTGATGAGTAGTCCAAAAGCCCCTGAGCGTTTAATCTTTTGAACCGTTTTTGTTAAACTCAAGCTTGTTTCGATTTATTTAATAATGTTAAGATCCACTAAATACAAGATGGGATGCAAAGGCTGCGATGAATTCAAAGCAACGCAAAAATGTCCATGTCCAAACAAGACATTTTAACAAGGAAAACCAGCCTACAATATTTACATTTAAGGCAAGCCTGATTCGTCAAGAAACGCTGTGATAACAAATGATTAGCAAAGGCATTTTAATATTAGCTCAAATAAAACGCGTTCCTCGTAGGTGAATGACGAGAAGAAACAAGCAGTTAATACCAAATCAAAAATATTTAAGAGAATAGGTTTGGCCTGCATTTTTCCAGAAACACTGAATGGCACAACAACTCTGATGAAAGCCATGCTAAGTTGGCGTGCATGAAATAATGTTTAAAATGTGTGTGTCCAATCACAAAATAACAGAAGGTCTCAGAGTTGGTCCTATTTTAAATTCAGAGAGCCCACTGATCAGTGCTTAATATTCTCTTCATATTTCAGACTCCAGATGGCCCCTTCCAGATTTCCTGTGCCCTATCTGGCTGTTCCTGGATGTCTTGTTTTCAACTGCCTCCATCATGCACCTGTGTGCCATCTCCCTCGACCGCTACATTGCGATCAAGAAACCAATCCAGCACAGCCAGTTCAAATCCAGAGCTAAAGCGCTGGCTAAAATCGCGCTTGTCTGGCTAATCTCTATAGGTATGACACATATGTACGAGCCATTGGCTTTCAAAGATGCAGGGAATTTCCATTTTCATTTGTAAAAACACAAATGCCACAATTTCCTTCCAGATGAAGAGGCTTATAAATGGGAACCAACAATCTGGCAAAAAGCAGTCTCCAAGCGCCAAACCGATCGATGACCTCAACGCTCATTGCCTCTGGAAAAAAGTGCATGTGCATAAATTTCATTTCTCTCACGTCAGTGACTGACCAGTGAGCTATTATTTATACAAGCAACGATTTACTTTTAACGATTGGGTTTTAGTGATACGTGGACGTTGGTTTGTGGGGGGGTGGAATGAAAGTAAACACCTCGCAATTTCTGCTCGTTAACATCAGTCAAAGACGATTACTTTGGCTGCATTGTTTGGACAAGCTCAACGCACGGTTCTGGAATCGTGAAGCAGTTTCACCACCATGAAAGGCAGGCCACGTGCTGTGTCACTTCAACACTGACCATGAAACTGTGGACTCCTGAGAACGACTTTGCATATTCTCAGGTTTGACAAAGCAGTATTACTGAGAAAAAACAGGCAACAGGAGCTGATTGTTGTAGATACTTACTGAGAGACCTCAAATACGAGGTGCATTATTGATGTTGTAACTGCTATTATTAGTAATGAATGGCAATCTATGCAAATTCAACAATTATTACACAAGAGCTTCACAATATCCGAAAAAGACATGTTCTGCTGTTTTTAATACTGTAATAATAAGGAATTTTGCTCTTATAAGATGTTTTATAAGGAGTCAAAACATGCCTCAAGGCCTTTGTTCTGTTCCTCTACAGCAGGGGTCATCAAACTCAGTCCTGGAGGGCCAGTGTCCTGCTCCAACCCTAATCAAACACACCTGAAGCAAGGTGGAAAGTTGGAGCTAAACTCTGCAGGACACCAGCCCTTCAGGACTGAGTTTGATGACCCCTGCATTACAGAGTGCTATCAGATGAACCCCACACAAGCTGAACTGTTCAGGGCTTCTGCAGAACCGGATAGTCAAATAGTAATTTTGGCATTTCGCTAACTAGCAGCGTCGTTAAAAAATTGCCAAAATACTATTCAGTGGTCAGGATGAGTGACTACGCCAGGGGTCTCCATACCATACTGTCAAGTCCAGCACCAACCACAATTAAAAACACCTAAACCAGCTAATCAAGGTGCTCCGAGGTACTTAGTAATTTAACCAGTGCTGGACTCAGCCTGGATTGGACCTAAATAAGTTTATCTTGACTTCTGCACTGATTGGAGTCAATCCTTCAGAAGGTGTATATCCAGGTGCAGGACTGGACATTACTAGACTAGATTACTGCGTATTTCCAAGCCTGCGCTTGATATAGGTTCTGCAGATTTCTGCTCCAACCCCAATCAAACACACCTGATCAAGGTACTCAGGGCGATTTGTTAACTACAAACAGGTGTGCAACTACAAACTGAAGTCTGTAGGGCTGGACACATGCCTTCCTGGAGAATTGTATTCAAACTAGTGTCAAAGCCTAAGTCCAGGCCCAGCCCAGTGTAGGCAGAATCAGAGTCAAGACACCATAAAAAGACTGAAGTGAATGATTTAGACCATGTAAATATGCTTTGAGGTAAATTAAACAATACTGAATCCAAAGTGCTTCAACACACACCTAGAAGGTCAAGTTTAGCAGGTTCAGAGGTGTTTAAACTCTGTCCAGCTGGGAACAAGACTGGGCACACCTGAAAATTTTAATTGGTTTGAAATGTTCTATATTTTATTGAAACCTCATTCTATGCTAAATTCAATGATTGATCTTTCTCCATCAGGTATTGCAATACCCATTCCAATCAAAGGGCTACAAGTCTTCGACCATCCAAACAACGTCACCTTCAACAACAACCACACCTGTATGTTGTCGCCAGAAGGTTTTGGAGACTTCAAGGTGTATGGGTCTTTGACGGCTTTCTTTATACCGCTCACAATTATGATGATTATCTACTTGCTCACAACCCGAGTACTGCGCAAGAAGGCCTATCTTTTGAGATCGAGAGCCGCAAGGCCAAGCATTTCGACAGTCTTCCACCAGGAGTTGCCGGTTCTCGCTTCGCCTGAGAAAGTGGCTGTTGCAAATGGAATAAAAAGGGACCGAACACTGCATCCCGTCACAGGGGACGAGGTCCCCCTCCGCAGGATGTCCACCATAGGAAAGAGGTCCATGCAAAACTTGAGCAACGAACAAAGGGCATCAAAGGTTTTGGGAATCGTATTCATGTTGTTTGTTGTGATGTGGTGTCCTTTCTTCATTACCAATGTGACTTCTGTACTCTGCCAAGGGTGCAACAGTAATCTATTGGAAGAGCTGTTGGACATCTTTCAATGGGTAGGCTACGTTTCATCGGGAATCAACCCGCTGGTTTATACCCTGTTCAACCGGACGTTCAGGCAGGCCTTTAGACGCTACATCACATGTAACTACAGACGTGTAAGGACTCCAACAAAGCAACGGAGAAGCAGAATTTCGTTTCTGCCATCGGGGACCAAAAACTCAAAGCGGTTTACAAAGCATGGTATGCAGAACGGCGTCAGCTCCATAACTTATCAGAGTCCCGTTCGGCGGCATCCCATTCACCCGCAGACCTCTGCGAACATCACGCTGGACACATTGCTTCTGACAGACAATGAAGACTGCAAACCTGATGAACACATAAGCCATGTGTAGTACTCCTTCAGATAAGAAGCCAAGATATAGATGTGCGAGTCGTTTAGTGTCAAAAGCCCACAAAGTTCTCATGGGTACCAATGCGGTGTGGTCTTAAATGGTCTGCCCTTCTGTTCTCTTGAATGGTCAGGGGTTTGTTTTGCATGATCGCCAATATCACACTTGGTCACACTTTATTTTTAAGGTACAATTCTCACCATTAACTACACTTTTTGCCATAACCTCCTAATCCGCTAAGTTACTGTTTTGGGTACGATTAGGAATGTAGACTAAGGTCACACAGAATGTGTGTTTTATAAGCACTAATAATCAACCGACATATAATAGGCATGATAATAAGCAACTAGTTAATAGTGAGAATTTGTCCCTTTACTAAAGTGTTACCCAATACTCCTCAAATCTTTGGATCGGGAGCGAGATCGGCACTTAAGACGAATGTCTGAGAAACCCCAAAATACACACACAGCTTTGCCGGCCTAATAATTGGAGGTACTGTGAAAATAAATGCAGTGCTTACGGCAAAGAGAGGAGTATTTTTGCACATCCCAAAGTTAGTAGACAGGGTCCTACAATGTGAAGCCAAAATAGGATATCTTCTCAATATAAGCACAAGTTTGAAATAAATGACATCTCTACTTACCTTCTGTATACAATAAAGAAAAATATCAAATGCTTCACTAAGTTATGGCAGGTCTTATTTACTTTTGTAGACTATTCTTGAATGTCTTTGAACATGTGAGAAATAACTTTGTAGTTATTGCGATTATTCTGACCTATTGCTAAATAAACTTTTTTCCAGATAAAAAGTGTTATAATTATGACTTTATTAAGCATTTAGGAAAAATTAATTACATCTTAGATTGTTGTGTGTGTGTGTGGTGCTTTGAAGTTGTGAAAATGCATTCCTATGTATTTCCCAGCATGATCTTATGGTGAAAAGATTCCATTCGCATTTGTGATGAGTGATCAATCAACCCCAACAAAAGAAGGTGGTGTATAGACATGAACTGCATGTGCAGCAGAGACTGGAGGCCTGTCGGACAGACGACAGAAACCTGCCGTGAGCTGTGTGCACTCTCTAAACACAGAAAGGATTTATATAGGGGTTTTTTTTAACTTGCAATTGATTATGGGAATATCACATGGCCTTTTTAGGGCTTAAAATAGTTTACCAGTTCTATTTGGCCAAGAAACATATGGGGTGTCTGAGGGGGAACCGACTAATTTAAAGCACTGAAACTGGTGATTTGTGAGGTTATCAAATGTTTCCATTTGGATCCAACACATGATCAAAGCTGGATATTTTCAAGATTTACTCAACATCCAGATGTTTTGAAGATTGTAGTGTGTAGTGGACGTGACCCTAAACCAGAATAATTAAACCAACCTGTCCATTTTGAAAATAGGTATTTTTAAACTAAACTAAACATTACTCTTGGAGCCACAATAATATACAGGTGCAATATATGTCATCTGCAATTATACTATAACTGTTGTTTTAGTGATGTGTGATTTGATCAAACAAAACTCACCAACAGACCGCAAGCATACATGATGTGAAGGTTCGAATAAATGCATGGGAATTGTAATTTGCTGCGACAACAAACTGATGCAGAATCAGTTCCTGGATCGTTTGTGATCTTCTAAACGCGTCGCGATTCGTGTAGAATTCCTTCTGGTTTTTGAATTTGATTTAATTTGCTTGCAAATGTATTCTAATTCACTGATTAAAAGTAAGAACTTGAAAGATGGACACTTTCAGAAAAAAAGAAAGCTTTATAAAAAAGTAAAACTGCCCATAATAGAGGTATTATTTTTGCCAATTTCGCAAACCCATAGCTTAAGTCCTGCAAATGAGATCATTACCAAAAGTTCCATTTCCTCTTTATGAAACACTAGTTAGAGGCAGAAAAGGATGGCAAAACTCTCATTGACAATAAAGTGCGTGCCACAGCAGGGTGTGATGGGAGGAAGTGATCCATCTCTTAATGGGACCAAAATCAACTGCTGAAGACTCCAGCAGACACTCTTAGCACATCTGTAAAGAGCGCTGCAGAGGAACGGGTGGAATCCCGTCTGTGTATACATTAAGGGCTGATTAATCAGGGTTACTGGCAAACTATCAGAGAGCGGCTCATCCCGATGAGGTCTGTTTATAATGAAGCCCAGGATGAGACGACAGGGAGCGTTGATGAGAGAGAGACAGCACCATACCTGAACAAGATGAATCCAATGGACTCCACAGCAGCCCTCCGAACATCGTCGTTCACGTCACTTACCTGAGAAATCAGAGTGACGCATTTCAACAAACCATCACATTTAATTTTCTATGTTATGTGGCTTTTGCCAGCACTAAATATAAAAAACACTGCAAGCTCTTTAGCCGCATATCCAAAGCGATTTATGGAAATGTCGCCATCTGCAGGAAATGCAGAAAAGACGCCATACTGAACATAAAAACAGACCTAAAAATAAAAATAAAACTTTTAATCCTTCACTGACAGAGATGCTATAAAAAAGTATTTAAAGTTAAAAACTAAATAATACCATCCTATTATGTTATTTTATATACGCACGATACGGTTTAACATTCGTCTTCTTGTCTGTAATAATAGGACTGTTTGTAACACTTGATGGTGTAAGACTCACAGCCACATGCAGCAGTCGTCGGATGGCTTTGTTGTTCCCGGAGCCGCAGTATGCCATGGCCACTGTGTACATTCCAGACCGGCGCAGGATGGGGTCCTGTCGGGACAGTGAGATAAAACAGAAGCTGAAGGCGCTGTATGCACAGGAGACCAGAACCTCAGCGAGGCACACGGTTAATGTATTCACAGAATAAACACGGCGCTCTGGAAACAGTAAAGACCGCAAAGAATTTAGTTCCGCCTGTTAGAGACCGAATTAGAAATGACCTAGAACATGTGACGAAATTAGGAGTGTGCGATACTGACAAAAACAACCTCTTCATATTTTCTTCGACAAAGTTAGACAATATTTGTGAACATTTTAATTACACACCCTCATGTGGTTCCAAACCTGCAAGACATTATTCATCTTCAGAACACACATTAAGATATTTCTGATGAAATCAGAGAGCTAACCTCTTGTTCACAAATTAATATTACTTTCGTAATCATTTTGGGAGCAAAAAATAACAACCTGTTCCCGTATCTTTAATTTAATGATTTAAATGCATTTTATCAAACTGAATGATGCAGTCAAAGTAAATGTGCACGTGCACTAATCACGACTGAAGATGCAATTAAGTGCATATACAGAACCGGTTTGGAATTAAAATTCGGTGCTCACCTTATCTCTACACAGACTCTCAATCAGAGTATCAGCCTCTTCCATCCTGCCGTACATCACCATTGCGATGCCTACAGCCAGACCTCGCAGGATCTTCTCATGCTGGGTCTCCTGAGCGTATCCCACCATGTCCTCAATGGCCTGGGCCGACTTTGAGCCCAACATCACCAGCCCCAGAGCAAGACCAGCCGCTTCTCCTGTGACGACAACAATCAACAAGATGACAGTGAGCTTCACGTAATATTACAGAGCTGTATGTTGCCCAGAATAGTAACAGCAATGCAAGATGAACTTTAATTAATGAAGGTGGGGAAAATACGGTAAAAATGCTGCACATGCCTGTTACTGCGTCATCTTGATAGAGGTTTGATTTGAGCAGGTCGTAGACATCTTGGCGAGCAGTGCCCAGGGCAGCTAACCCGAGACCCAGAGCGCCACCGTGTCGAACAATCTGCAAATAAAAAGAATTTGAAATAGAGTTTTTTCTGAAATTGTAGTGCTGTGAACCTGTTTGAAAGTGGTTATGCACATACATCGTTACTGGCACTCTTCAGCTGGCTCAGAAGGTAGTCGATGATGTCCCCTCCGTGATTAGCATGGATCAGCCCGAGAGCATACAGCCCTCCTCCTTCCTGATAGGCCGACCCGGGTGAGGTGTCTTTGGGCAGGTAAGTCGCCATTAACTGTAGTGCTTCCTTTTCGTGGCCCTGGACACAAAACAAAACACACAATTTTATAAAAAAACAAAACAAAAAGTTATTACTAATTAGGGATAGGACTATACACCTACCTCCCGATTCGATACTATCACGATACTTGGGGGCCGATTTATTTATTTATTTTCTACGAGTATTGTGATTTAATATTGCAATCGCATGATCTGATTCCAAAATGATTCTTGAGCTACATTTTTTTCTTCTGCTGTGCAAACGATTCTTTATAACGTTACATCTTAACCAAAATTGGGAGTTTCTATGCTTTTTGTTGGTAGTTGAAATATCTGTGTCAGTACTGCCATCTTAAAAGTATTCACGAAACAGCCCAAACATGCACTTTAGTCTGTGACTAGATTAACCCTTGCCTGTGAAACCGGGAAGATATCACATTCTCAGTTTTCCACATTACCGCACATGGCTACACATTTTTCATACATTCAAAATCTTCCTTTTTTGATTATTATTATATAAGCAGGCGTATTTAAAATAAGTGTTCTTTTGAGTATTGGAAAGTTTACAGACAATAGTTCCGTCCGATTATAACTGATGAGATCATGGACAGATGCTTTATTCAAACTAACGCGCAGATCTGGTCTGAAAACAAAACTAACGGTGTGTACATCCGTAACGTTTAAAACTATAAAGTGCATTTAACCGTGATCAGCCGCTTCAGGACAAAGCGCGTGTGAAAGTCCGTCAGTCCGTCGTTCATCCCTGCATTACAAACGCTGTGAACGAAAAAAGGATAACCTCCTGACGCTGTGAACGAAAGCGTACCTGAAGAATATCTCAAATAAAACGCAGCGGATAGAAGCACACACTGTCAACGTGCACATGTGTCACAGCGCAAGGTCTGTGCTATGTAGCTGCCGCGCTAGTATCGCAGGGAAAAAAAAGAAGCGTGTTGCGAAAGAAAAAACAAGCGAATTGAGAGAGAAGCGTGATTTATGGCAGAAATAATTTTTTCTCCCACCCGTATTACTAATTACGATTTAAATGCTAAAATATTTCTATTACTAAAAACAGATATTCAAGTAATAAAACATACTACAAAACTGAAAATATTACATCTTACATTTAAAACCAGAAAACGCATGCCCTTTAAACAAACAAAACCCACACTCATCTAAAACAAAAGCAAAGAAAAACGTAAAAAAAACAAGCATGCAGATTAAAAAAACAAAAGCCAATAGCAAAGCTCACATGTAAAAGAAATACATTCACAAGCAAACACGCTTGTAAAACAACAACTAAACACTGATCATAAAGATCTTAAAAAATATCAATCAAAAACAATTCAAACAAACATCTAAATAAAGGCAAAAATATAAATTGCAAACAAACAAAAGCAACCGACCAACTAAAAAGCAAGACAATTTCTTAAAATAAAAGCAAACAAAAAACTAAAACTAACTAACATCATCAAACATCTTAAAATTAGACAAAAGATGATATCGGCTGATAATTGCTTTATATGTACATAACATCATTGGCCTGATTAGAAAAAAATATGTCTCGCCAATAAGAGGAATTAATGTCATAAAATCATGAATATGTTTTAAATTAAATGTCAGAAGCTATACTTTATAAATAATACATAAATAAATCACAGTATATATAAATTATTTTATATATACCGATTTATTCATTAACGTGTAATGTTAGATTTTTTTATCTAAATGATTCTGAATTTTTGCAGCTTTAAACTTGCTACAAATCTTACATCTAAAAAAAAAAAAATGTCAAGGTTACTTCATCTTTCTGAACAAAATAAATGCAGCAATTGATATTTAGTTTATAGTTATTTTAAAAGATCGACTGAAAAAACAACTTCATTGCTCATTTAACTGTACAAAAATAACTTATTAAAAGTGAACAAGACGTTGTTGTTTCCAAACAAAAGGAAATATATCGGTATCGGCCAAAAGGAGTTTGAAACAAACAAACACCTTAAAGGGGAACACATGCAAACAAACACTGAACTGTGGAAAGCGTCTTGAATGCTAATGCTAACCTTGTGAATGACACCAAGACTGGCTGTTGCTGTGAATTTGGCCCAGTTAGTTGCTCTTGCCAGCCACTCCAAATTCTCTCTGTAAAATACAAAAGGTGACAGTTATCATTATCTGTTTTTTTGTTATCAGTATCATTAGAGAGACTAAGCATGTGAAAGTGCTTCACCGTAGAAACTGGTCGCTCGTTGTTCCTGTGTGCATGAATGAATTTGCTATGACCGTCGCTGTGTGACACACCGAATTTCGCACCGCATCCTGAAATATGTCAGGAATAAATCAACACAACAGTATACCAACATGAACAATGAGCTGACATCAAAGACCATTAGAGCCGATTCTCACCTTTGTGTTTTTGAGGATCATCAGGTCTGTGTTGTTGTTTCGAATGAGGAACTGAAGGTGCAGCTCAATGGCCATTTCACCACTTAGTATTTTTATCATTTTTGAGTTCTGGTCTTTTGGCTCTCCCTTCTGTTTGAAGAAAACACAATGTAAACTTTTTTTATACAAGACATGAACTGAAAGACTTCTAGCGATGACTCACCACATCTGCAGATTTCCCAGCTGGAGAACTGCCAGCTTTCTCCTCTGTCTCCATGGCATCGCTGAAACAAAAACAACAACAAATCATCCTTACTAAGATTTCTTAGATTACTACTTTTTTTTGTTTTCATGAGCCTGAGGAAGTGAGTTACAGTGAACTGATTTTACCATGAAATCACAAAAAAAAAAAAAAAACTATAAATAAATAAATGGGTCAAAAACAATTTATGTCAATAGAAGGCACATTAAAAAAGTGTGTAAAGTTTTTGGAGAAAAAAAAAAAAAAGTGTTACACTGTCATACACTATATTCATGTAAACATTCAAACAATATTCTGACTTGCACATCTTAAAATGATTAAAAGAATAAAGAAGCATATTCAATTTTAATGCGTTTCAAATTAGTAAAAAAATCAAAAAAATTTTTACATTTGCAAATTTATCTTTTAATGTGTTATAAATGTGTTTTTGTTGTAAATATGCCTAACAAGATTGTTTCACTGAATGACACTGAAGTATTTTTTAAGTAAATTCAAGGGTAAATTTAGTAAATCAGGGGAAAACATGCAATTTTTTTTTTTGCAAAAACAAAATTGCAGTTAAATTAAACAAAACGTATAGAAACAACAACAATTTAAACCATTTTATATATATATATATATGAGAAATACATGGGGAAAAAGGAAAAAAAGTACATTGTACAATTTTTGTATTATTATTATTTTAATAAGAAATTTCAAAAAGCACAAAATAACAATAAAACATTTGATTCACTAACATCAGTGTGATGTAACATTAGGCCCAAGAGGTGATAATAGGTGCACCGAGATAGTGAGATAGTTGGCGTGCTAAATATCTGGACCTGTCTGCGTTTCAAAATCATGCCGTGTGAATGTGTTCTGACTGAATAACATCAGCGATTACTTACAGCCAATAAAAGAGGGCAACGGGATGTTGGGGGAGTAGTTACAAAGGTATAGAAGGTAAATATCGTCATCTATAAACTTTGTTTCGTTCGCAAATGCGTGCACATGCAATTTGTATGGCAATCTTATTTTGTTTGCCATCATTTTGAATAATAATCCCAGTCTCCGGTCTTGCCATGTCACTTCTCGCATGTGTTTGGCAGTGAGACAAAGTTGTCGGCTATTCTTCTTGTTGTAAACTCATGCCGTGTGAAAGCTCCTGTCACCGATCTATCATACAGTGTCAACACAGCAGCGACTGAATGATACCCCAGACAGTCACGCAGTATAAAGCTAGCGCGCCGAGTCCAAGCCAAAGCTCGTCAGCCACAGGTCAGCAGCCTGTACTATCCTTAATTAACGGGTGACAATGCAGAAATGCTTCTCTTTAACAAGACAAATTTTCCTTTAACGTTCAAGTAATAGTATTTAGTACTAGCATTTTTATTTCTACCCATTTTAAGAGAGTGCTCTCTTTGTTATGAAGTTATTGTTGTGAGGCAGTCGTGTAATTAACCTTTAAAACAATTCCTCCATAATAATACTCATTGAGGAAAAATAGATATTTGTTTTGTATTTCTAAATTTTCAAGGTGCAGAGCACTTTATTTTGTTGTGAGAAGATCTGTAATGTTGATTTCTTTTATTATTAAAAACATTATTGGGAAAATATATTTTTTGTTAGTATAACTATACTTTTGTTAGTTATTTTATACCTTTTTGTTTTAATTACTTTCGGCAGGTCACACTTCCTGTGAAATCAGAATCGGCCAATAAATTTGCAATCGGTGCATCTCTAGATAACAGTACTGATTTTTCCCACACCTTGCTAAAAAACCCCAAAAAAGACATAAGAGTTGGCCTGAAGCAATTGTTTATAGTAGTCCCATGCCTACCTGTCTTTCTCTTGGGTGGGCACAGTGCCGGTGTTGGTGGATCCGGGCACGGCGGGGATGGGTGTGCCCACGGTGCGCAGGTTCTGAATGACAGAGGACAGGAACTGCTGGCTGGCGCTCTCATACAGGTCAAAGCAGATCTGATAGGCCATCAGGAGGTTATCCTCTTTGACAAGCTTCTCCAGTATATCGCTCACAGCTTGAGGGTCGTCCAGGAAAATCAGACACTAAGAGCAAAAAACAACACGGTGAGAAAGGAATCTCAGAGAAGGATGAAGGTCAAGCCACTCAGGACAGATCACCTGGCAGACGTTAATGAAGTCAGGCTTCTCCAGGTTCATGTACAGCTTGACAAGAACTCGGAGAACGTCGTTACGAAACTTCTTGTTCTGCATGAGGGACATGCAGATCTTTAGGCTGTAGGCCAGCAGACCACCAATGTCGCTCTGTGGGGAAACCAAACAGGGTCTGAGATGTGATACGTGTAACTTATTCTATTAACCCTAAACCTACCCTAACAGTCTCCTCTAAGAGTCAGTATTATTAATTGGTTGACATGTACTTAGTAGAACATCTAAAGTGGACTATCCCTTAAAGATTAATATGGACTTTGTGGATGAAGAACGTACTGATTCCAGGATGGTCTTCTCGAAGATGTCCAAGCGGCGGGTCTCCAGGGCGATGCCGATGGCTTGTTTGTACATGTGATCTCCCAAGCAGCGCTGGAACATCTTGTTGACGATTCCCTCCAGACGAGGATCAATGCTCTTCTTCTCCTCATCCTCTGGCAGCTCGGCGTTCTCCACTCGCAGTTTGGTGTAATGATCAATACACTTGGCTGATGGCCAAAAAGACAATACACTGACATGATCTGCGTTTTAAAAAGAGCTCTCTTGTTCTCTCCAGGTTTATCGTTTGCTGGTGCTTCGCCAATTCACACAGTCAAGCAATTTTAAACCAGAGACCTGGAATCGTCTCACAGTGCGTGAACGGATTTCTCTTTCACTTCACTTCGCGCTTGAATAGACACACATAGTTATGTTAAAGAGATGACATGAGAAATTAAATTCACCTTGATCTTTGAAGTCTTTGTACTATTATAACATCTTTTCAAGTTACATAGTTTAAAAACAAAGCATTTATTTATTCAAGCTCCAAAAAAAAGGTTGGTTTGGATGTGAAGTGCAAGATGCTTTTGTAACTAAGGTCAAATTGAATCAGTTTAATGCACTCTTAGTGAATTTAAGTGTTTAAGTAAAGCTCATCACTTACCAATAATCGTCTCCACGTATTCTGAATTGTCACTGACGTTGAAGAGATCTCCAGCGCCCAGGGCGTAGTTTAGAGACTCCTCAAACGCTCCGAGGTGATAGAACACTTTAGAGGCCACCAGGGCTGCAAACTCTCTGCTACAAAACGTCTCATCCTCGTACAGGACCTCGCTGACAGATGAAAACATGGGTCACTCCACTGCAGTCATATCTAATCGCTTTTACACTACAATAGCTTTATTCTAATGTTTATTGTAAAAATATTTTTATTATTAACAATTACTTTGATAATTTAATTGTAGTTGGCATTATTAACGACTAATTTTTACACTATTATATTTATTAAAAACTAAAGATTTATTCAAAACTACTCATTTTTACTTTTTTTTTGTGAAATAAAATTTCTTTTAGGTTTGATTTGAAAAATAAAATGAACATGATTTCGAATGACAATAATTTATCATTAATAAAATTATACAAGTAAATCAATAAGGAAACAATACTATTGCAATTTAACTGTAATAAAGCAAACAATTAATAGCATTGCTAAAATAAAAATATATAAATATATATCATAAATGTATTATATAAATATATTAATACTCCAATAATGCTACTGTTCTGTAAAGAAACTCAAATTAGTTTTGTTAAAATTACAAACTGAATAAATTACTATTTAATTACTATTCTAGTATTTCAAGACAAATTTTATTTATATTAAAAAATGACTAAAAAAGAAAAAAAAAGTGTATTTAATGATAATAATTTACATTACATACCAGCTGTAAAATTATTGTTTTCTATATATACATACATATATATATGGTAAAGTATGTTAACCTACGGATATGACATAGGTTTTTGGTACATATTATTTTTAGGGTGTCTCGTAATAATATATGCAT
>JAUCNO010000460.1:3603303-3620512 GCA_032353835.1 Enteromius viviparus
TTATCAAGCGTGCAGAACAACCACCCAGTAAAGCATTACAATAATCTAACCTCGAGGTCATAAACGCATTAATTAACTTTTCTGCATATGAGGTTGAGAGCATAGGTTTAGATATGTTCTTGAGATAGAAAAACACAGTTTTATAGACACTAGACACATGGTTTACAAATGAAAGATTGCTATCAAACAGCACACCTAAGTTCCTAGCTGATGAAGAAGAATTGACAGAGCAGCCATAATATCACGGAAATGTGAGAGTAGGTATTTTATCTAGGTTAATAAACCACCACCTAGCAACAATTTGAAACCCCTAGCAACCACACAGCAGTGTGTTAAATCCATACTAATAACCCCTCTAAACAACCAACATTTTCCTAACACCCTTAACAACAGTACAGAACACCTTAGTGTTCATCTTAGTAACTGATCAGCAATGCTTCAACAAAGCAAATGCCTAGCAATCACCTTAACAACTTAGTAACACCATAGCAACTATACAGAACAGCTTAGTAACAACTCAGTAATGTTTGAGCATAGCAAAAGGCCTAGCAACCATGCAGAACACCCTAGCAGCCACACAGAACACCTTAAGAACTTAGATACACCCTAGCAACCACCCCAAACAACTTAAGAAATTAGAAACACCCTAGCAGCCACAAAGAACACCTTAAGAACTTAGATACACCCTGGCAACCACGCCAACCCACTTAAGAAATTAGAAACACCCTAGCAGCCACAAAGAACACCTTAGTAACCACTTAGCAACGCTTGAGCATAGCAGGCCTAAAAACCACCCTGAACACCATAAGATTAAGAGTCTCCGTAAAGACAGGACTCAGAAACCGTGCTCTTCAGACACGCGGCAGCATTCGGTCACGCAGTCCGGCTGGAAACATAATTTCACGACCTCTAAACCTTTCGCAATAATTCAACACGGGGCGGAGCAGTCACTTGTAGCAGGTTACATGGAAATTTCATTATTATAAAATCTCAGTATTATCGAAATCATACATTTGGAGCGTGGCTCGACAAAAATGGGGGAAAGATGAGGACAGTCTCATCTCATTAAAAGAGATGAAATAGTGGAATTAGCTTCAATCTAATTACAAGCCACACTATCTAATGTAAAAACATGCCTGTTTTTTTTTTTTACTCTTATTCATTTGGACTAGTAATTAGTTTTGGCCTATAAAATGCCACCCTTTAATCATCCAAAGGCAGATGTGATTTGCAGTGCAATTTAATCTTGCTTTAATGAAGAACTAATGGATGCATTGCAAATTACTTTTTTTTCTGTACAGGAGGGAAAAAATCTATTTCCTGCTTTTGAAAAGATCAAGAGTATCTTTGATAATAGCCGGAGAGGGCCGGAGAGCTCCACTGCATCGAGCCAACAAGCTCTTTTACTCGACTCGCCATTCAATAGAAAGGAGGCCACAATTAGCAACAAAGCAGAGAAAATGCATCCGTACAGCAGAATCACTCGCCGCGGCTCAAGCCCTCGGATCTCGGAGCCTTGTTAGCGGCGGGGCTAAAGTGTCACGGAGGAACAATGGGCCGTGATAAATTACCCTTCCCCAAAAAAAAGATGTACGGCTAATTTTCAATTATAGCTAAAAATGCATCACAGATTGAAGAGAAATTGGACATGCACGGGGCGCGAACTAATAGATACGCTCGCTCCCGTGTCAGCCTCTTCAGTTTTGTCTGATTATGAGAAAATAATTATCATTTCTCATTCAGGAAGATATGAGAAGAGTTAGATGCAGTCTAGCTCAAAACACTGATGTTTACAAACTGCGCCGCACCGCACCGGAGTGATATGGGATGGAAAATTTGAGAAATTGAGTTTATTTATTAATAATAGGACAGATTTATTTGCATTAAACAACTATTCCTGACAGAAATATTGTGGCGTATTTGAGAAGATGAAGCCTTGTAGTGCACTTAATAGTTACAACCTGTTCCATTTGTTAATGCGTTACTTAAGCTAAACTACAAATGAGCTATATTTTCTTACAGTATGTATTATTAACCTTTGTTGACATCAGTTCTCTTACAGTGATAAATGCTAAAATAAGTGCTGGACTGGGACCAAAAATCGGCCCTGGCGTTTTTTGGTCCAGGCGGCCCACCACTACATAAAGGCCCACTATCTCAATAGAAAGATATAGATATACAGCCTAGATATAGATATGAAACCAGATGTTGTTTTTTATGTAGTACTGTCCTGAATAAGCTGTCTCACATAAAAGATGTTTAAATATTCTCCACAAGAAAAAATAATAACTGAATTAATAAAAAATGACCCAGTTCATAAGTTTACATACCCTTAAATCTTAATACTGTGTGTCATTTGCTGAATGATTCACAATTGTCTTTCTGTTTTGTGAAAGTTGTTAATGGGTCCCTAGTTAGTCCTGAGCACTTTACAACACTGACTTAACGATTTTAAGCTCAGTCTTTTCACGCTGAGGACAATTACGGGACCCATACATAACCATTATATAAGGTGAAAACATTTACTGATGGTCAAGAAGGCAACACAACACATTAAAAGCTAGGGAGTGTAAATCTTTTGAATTGGATGATCAGGGCTGCGTTCTCCGAAACCACCTTAACGCTAAGTCGTTCTTAAGATGTACCTTAAGACGTACTTTATAGTTAAGATGTTTATGATTTAGAATGTATGTAAAACTGACATCTGTAAGACGTCTGCCAGACGTTTGTAGTCAGCAGATGCTTTCCAGATCAAGAGATCTTTAAAAGACATCTTGCAGACGTACGTGTTCTATCTGGGTACACATAGAACATTTTACATGAACATTAACATCAAATCTGATTTAGTATTATATTTACATTTTTACTTTACTTAAATTTTTTACACATAAAATACTTCAGTTGTTAAAGCCTACACCCAGTGAATGGAAGTGTTTTCATGAATAAAGTTTTCATAAACTAATGGTTGGTAGCTTTTTTAATTACTATCCTTCAGCACATCAGCTGGCGACCCGGCTTACAGAAACAGCCTAAGAGTCTATATAAAGAAAGATGAGTTTACACAAACTTTATAGCTATGTCAGTGCTTGCAAAATCATGGCATTTTTTACGGATCACGTCTCAGGTTTTTTTTTGTGCGTGGACACTCGCGAATAATACACCTTTGTGGTGTTCCACGCAGTGGCGGTTCTACATTGAATTACTCCCTGGGCGAAACCCGCTCTTCGGAGAACACAAGTAGGAAAATGCAACCAAGGGCAAATCGTCTTCTGGGAAACATTTAAGCATTTATGTAGCTTCTTAAGTGCCGTACCAAATGAAAAAAAAAAATGTGATCTTTAAACAAAATAAGATCATCATCCTGTTCAAAAGTTTACACCCTCTAGCTATTAATGCGTTATGTTGCCTTCTTGACCATCAGTGAATGTTTTCACCTTATATAATAGTAATGTATGAGTCCCAATTGTGTATCATACAGTCACTGTTGGAAAGCGTTCAAATATGCAGCTTATTCAGTACATTTCGGTTTTTACAAGCTGTCTTAATTTAATAACATATTTGCATATTATGCAAGGGGTATGTAAACTTATGAGCGCAACTGTAAGCATTTGAATATAATACAAACTCACAAAATAAAAAAAAGGTCTGAGAATATCCTATCTGGTTGAATAAAAATAAAACGTCAGGTCATATTTAACTTTATTTACATTGACCCATGGAAACACTGTTTCCATACACTGTTTAAAAAAAGTGTATTCTACACTCGCATTAGGACAGGTTCTCTGTTTCCCTTCATGCAAGATCCTGGTTGTTCAGCAGCAGAATACGGATTCAATCCTGTATTTTCGTTCTTAATATGATTTGCGTTCACACACAGTTCGGTTATTTACGGGTGTCAAACCGCATTCTGTAACCAAACTCACACCTGTGCATTTTCAGGACTGCATTCTCGCAGCATGAGACATGCTTTGTGTGAACAACACAGGACTGGAAAAAGTTTTATTATTGCCGCTCCATGTTTGTCTCTCCACCCAATTTTAATCAAGGCTTGAAAAAATAACTTGCTGCTCGATTGGAGTGGGCCGGTCTGTCTGACTTACTGACTAGCGTTAGCATTTCTATCAAATGTCCTGCTTTGAGGCTATTAGATAAACTAACACACAGCAGATGTGTGATTCTTGTTAGCATCCGAGACAGTCAGCACTCTGACTGAAATATTAAAGATGGATGTCATCATATAAACGTATTAAAAGCATTGAAACTAAGGAAGGGGCTTGTCCAAATGAGCCCTGGAGTATCTCGGTGTGTACGCGTGTTTCCTAAAAATGAGAGAAGACGAAATCCTAATAGAAGTTGGGCTTAACTCCAGAAACAGCCCGCCTGTATATCTGATTACTGGGGGCCAGTAATTTCTTTTTTAAATAAGGGAAAAATTGGATAGAATGAATGAAATTTCCCCGTCGTAGTGCAATGATGGTACCACGGGAGATTATGTATTTTTATAATCATTCATCAGCGGTGAGAGTGCTCGGGCTTAGCATAATGGAATTCGTAAACTGGTTTAAGTCTGAACACGGGCTATACTATCAGTCAGACCATAAACGCTTATACGGCGGAGCGCTGGTGAACTCCGGAAGACGCTGTGGGTTATTTTGCCAGCAGATTTTACACATGTGGGGTGAGAGTGATTGCAGGAAACCCTGGCCCAAATATTTATTCCCTGCAAAAAAACATTTGAATTACATTTGCTGCTGAAGAAATTTGCCTGAGCTTTGGGACCCCAGACATGCTAATGCTTAATGCATATCAAACATGAATATAGATCTATAGTATAGGAGGAGTGTTCTGTAAATAAAATAGTCCATAGGTAGCTTTAGATTAAGGCCTTGAACAGATGTACTGTATAATGTATTGCATGTTAAGAATGTGCATTTTTTATATTCATAATAATTATTCAAATAGATTTTCTAATACATATATATATATATATGTAGTATATAAAACAAACATTAATTAAATACAAGCACACTACATATAACTAATACATTATTAAATGAGGGTATTTCTGAATTCAACTTTGGGTATTTCACCACTAGATGTCAGTATCACATTTGTTCCATTTTTTTTTACTTCTTGCACTTAATTTGTGGTCTTATTCTCTTAGTGCCTAATTTATTTAATTCTAATTGCATTTGTTTGCTTATTTTAGTTATTTTTTAATTGCATGACTTTGTCATAGCCACAGTTTAAAATGCATAAATTAAAGAAAATAATGTCAGAATTGACATATGTTGGTTTGTATAATAATTATTATAATATATATATATTATGGTGTGTTTTCCACACCATAAGACACAGTCCAGTTGTTGTTTTTTTGTCTTTATGTGAATATTAACTGTATTAGTGCATGCATGTCACACAATTCACATTAGCCAATCAAAGTAAAGTAGCCCATGCAAAAAAATTATTACTACTAATAGTATTAACTGATATTAAATGTACCAATTATCAAAGGAACAAGTGAGTGACATGAATAATGGTGCAGCTGATTATACAGTAACCATGGCAACATGGATGACTGACAGGTCTTACAGAATATCTCTGCAACTGCTCAAGTGAGCGGCATGCCTCTGCCACAATAACACAGCATTTATACGTAATGTCCAGAGCAGTGCGTGTTTTCCCAGTTTGGCAGCTGCTGGATTTATAATTGTTCTAGCTCGATAAGGAAAACAACTCTATTAGAATTGCATATATTCGAGTAAGTATTGAACTTGAATGGCACCACATCACAATGGAACAAAACACTGAGAACATTATAGCACCACCATAAGAGACGCCAAACAATGCAGTAAAACACAAAAACACCTTGGCAACTTCTTAGCAATTGTTACTTTGTTTATCTTTTTTTATGCATGTGTCACATATTTTTAATGAAATGCGGGTGTTAATATATATTAAATTCATTTAATTTAGTTCTTCTAGTCACTAATGAACACGTCCTACATCAACTTAAATACGCCTTTCATGACAAACATCATGTTCAAGGCGGTTTTTAAGTGTATTTTGTTCGAATTTTAGTCATTTAGGCACTTTGTACCAATTCAAAATGCACTGAAAATAAGCAAAACCACTTAAGTAAAAAATAAGTGCTTTTCAGATACGTTTGTTTATACATGCCCTCAGTCTAAAGTAGTGTATGCAGTATGAAGGAGTTCCTCAGGGTTCACTGCTGAGCCTTGTACAGTTCTAGAACTTTACCCAGCATCCTCTTCGCGCTCAACATGGAGGAACTGACGGTGGAGGTCCGTGGCTCCAATGGAGCTTATTATAAGGTAAATACACTTTTTTAACCCATTTTCTTTATTACCCACACGCGTGTGTCTCTTAAGACAGCGAGGATGACAAAACCTTGAAGAAAATGTTGGGAAACGAGCTACATCGTGTACTTTAGACGCGCATAAATAGTGCTGGACTAGCCGTTAGCCGGTTAGCACCTGCGCGAGGATGGCATTTCTAAAAGAAACATTACTTTATTCAGTGCTAACGTTTATTTATCTTTGACCAGAAACACAAAAGGGGGTTTCCATTTCGACAAAACGAGTTTCAAGGTCAGGAAAACTGACTTTTGGTTTCAGTTTGTTTATCTGCTAACGTCAAGTGGTGTTGAATATTATTTAACGTTAACCAGGCGCTCGGTTATGTCGTTTTTCAATGAGTTATATAAACAAAACAAGCAAAAGAAAAAAAGCTGGAAATGTTTAACTACTATGATAAACAGCAGTAAATAGACCTTGTTTGTCTTTTCAATCATGCTATCGATCATATTCGTTGATGCTACTATCATCACAGTGAAGCTCATAATGGCATATTCACTTTTCAGAAGCGATTATAATACAAATAAGCTGTTTAGTGGAGCAGGTGAGATTGATATGTGTTTTCAGATCGGCTGAAGAGACGCCAGGAAGCTCGATTCATAATTTAAGGTGTGGTCAGAAAAGATCAGATCATATGCATCTCATATTCTCTGACCAGGTCTTGATCCTCTCAAGAAATTTCCAAGCAATGTGTCTGAAGTTTGGCATTGTGTAGCACGCATTTTATACATCTGTAGCTTTCTAAGTAGAGTATGTGTTTTAATAAACGCATGTGCTAGTTGTTATCCCATCTCAATGCATGTCAGCTGCTCACTTTCCATCTGCAGCTGTCATTCAGCGCAGCAGATATTTTAACACCGGTCTATTTTGAGATGAGGTTTCAGAGATACCAACTTCCATTTTGGAGTCAGTCACCGTTAAGAGGCAGCGCTGACTGCCTAGGATTGAAATATCAGTTGATATTTTTGTATGTATGTATAATCAATCACACTTCACATAAACAAGCCCTTTGACATATTTGTCAGCTGTTATTGGAAAAGCTGGCTTGTAACTTACAGTTAAACTATTTATTAATTTAACATTAGTTAACTGAAGGAAACCTGGACTGACAGATCTTGAAATATATCAAGAGTGTGATATTTTTCCTCACACCAGTAATGCTCGTTTTATTTTATTAGTATTTTTTTTCAAAAGCATGGTTATTAAAAATGTCCTAATTGAACTCTGGCCTAATCCTGTCTTAGTCTAAACCCTGTCTGTGAAACCAGGCTTACAGTTTTTAAAATGTATGTTAAAAATTTAATCTGTGTTAGTCTGTTTAATCTCATAACTTTGGTATTGGATTAAAAAGTATTTTTTATGTATTCAGTATTATTTATTGTCATTCTTTTATTTATTTGATTTATTAATAATAAAAAAAAAATTATAAAAAAAAAATATATATATATATTTAAATTTATTAATTAATTAATTTTTAAATTAAACTTTCAGTGTTATTTTATATATTATTTAAGATTAATTTGTTAATTTTCACTCAATTTTGAGCTAAACTTAATGTTTCTAATTATTACTATTATTTTTTAGTTTTAGCTAATGCTGTTTTGTACAGAAAACATTATTTATTATTTTTATGACTAATAATTGTGCTTTATTTGATGTCATCTTTCGATAATCCTAAAAGTTTTAGTTAACGCCAGTAACCCTGTTTAATGCTTGTATGATAGCATTAGTGGATTCACTTTTTAACGAACATTTTATAGTTGTTTACGTTTATTTTACAAACTAACCCTCCATCTCATTATTCCAGGGCTTTGTCAAAGATGTTCACGACGACTCGCTCTCCGTTTCCTTTGAAAACAAGTGAGTATCGTGACATTAATGCTTTTTGAATCGACATGAACGCTTTTGGTAGATGAGCGTAATTTATATGAAAATAATTTCCCCAGCTGGCAACCTGAAAGACAAGTTCCCTTCAGCGATGTGCGGTTACCACCTCCTGCTGACGGCAAAAAGGAGATCACCGAAGGAGAAGAAGTGGAGGTGAAGCGAAAAGTGTTTATTATTAGCATCGCGCAGTCTTTCCTAGCTTTTAAGAAAGAGCTTTGATCGTGTTCAGAACACAATTACTAACAGTCGTAGTTGTTTGGCAGTCAATGTGACTGGTTTTCATGCTAATTATCTTAAATAGTGTTCAGAAGACGAACGAGTTTGGATTTAATGTGATTTAATGACAAAATGGAACGACCCTTTAATGTAAACAAATCTTGTGTAATATAACTTGTTATACTTGTACTTTAAAAACTAGCTTTTGCCAGAAGATGCATTAAATGTAGATCTCCTACTACTAGCCAGAGCTATAGATGTGTGTTGTTGTGTTCAGATTTTCTCGCGAGCGAACGAGCAGGAGCCCTGCGGCTGGTGGCTGGCTAAAGTGCGCATGATGAAAGGAGATGTGAGTGTCACATGCCTAAGCTTTCTGTTTCCCCAGAAGAGCTTCGAGTTGACTTTCGCTTTTGTTTCCTGCAGTTCTATGTTATCGAGTACGCCGCCTGTGACGCAACCTACAACGAGATCGTAACGTTCGAGCGACTCCGCCCGGTCAACCGCAATAAAGCTGTGACGAGTAACACGTTTTTTAAGTGCACCATCCCCGTGCCAGATGATCTCAGAGCAGCGTGAGTACAGGACACTAATCATCATTTAGACAGTCACAAATAAATCACACTTAAAGAGGTGCATTCTGGGGTGTCAGTATATGCTGTTTATATATTTTCTATCATATGTAGTAAGCCTGTATTATCCCAACTCTGCTAAAGATGGCCTTAGATGTTACATGGCAATAAAAATAAATAAGTACTGCTATGACTATTAATATCGAACACATGCTGGCACTTGTGTTTGGTGGCTTTAGTCTTATCTAATAACGTTTGGTTATTTTTTCTTACTGTCATTTAAATTCTGCTGTAGTATTGATGTTTTAGATGAGCTTTTATTTCCGACTTACTTTGTTTTTAGCTAACTTTTAGTTTTTATTTATGTGCTGTTGTTTTACTTTTTATTAATTTATTTTTTTTACTTACAAATTCAAATTCAATATTTTATATAAGTGTTATATAAATGTTTTAAATAATTTTCAAATATTTTTTTGCATTTTTTAAAGTCTTTATTTATATTAATATATTTTATTAAATGTTTGAATTATTTGTATTTTTATATTTTATCAGTGTAGTTTCTATTTAGGTATTTATTTATTTATTTGTCGTCCAGTTTTAATTTTATTTGTAAACTAATATTGTACATTATTATAAATGCAATTATTTTTGGTGAATTGAAATTGAATTGGATAAGTAAAAAAAAAAGTTAAATGCGAAATAAGTGAAAAATATGTAGAAATATATTAAATACTAAAATATTAAATATATAGTAAATATTAAATACAAATATTAAATTAATAATACATTGTTTATAATAAATAAATGGTAGTAAAAAATTCACACATTTAATTATAAGAATTTGATCAAATTTATTATATAATTTTTTTTCAGAGCATTATTATAGCACAGCCTTGTGGGCAGTGAGGTCATTTCCTTATCCTTTGCCATTGTTTTCTGTCACCTCCTATATTTTTCTGTCAAGTAAAGTCAAAAAGGCCAGAAATATAACTTAAAATCACAAAAAAGACTGTGTTAAGTGACATCTGGGTGTAAAAATGTGCGCAAGTATGAATGTATGTGTTATGTATTGTATATATATACACATATACATATTTACATATATACACATATACATATATATATATGTATATGTGTGTATATATATATATATATATGTGTATACTTTTTATTAATCCCATATGATCTTGTGTCATATTTATAATTGATTTGTTTGCATCAGTTACTGTTAAACCCATGCGCTTTGTTCCTCTCTGCCCATGTTAGATGTGAGAACGAACAAGCCCACAAGGATTTCAAAAAGGCAGTTGGAGCCATTCGGATTGTTTACACCCCGGAGCAAAGTGAGCTGACAGTGTTGGTGAGTCCCAGTTAACCTCTGCACTTCAGTTATCAGGTTTAAACAGGACAAAATCTTGATCAACACGATCTTCCTAACACCACCAGTCCATGAACGAAGCCACCGTCAAGCGCGTCTCCCTACTGAGTGACATGCATTTACGCAGCATCCGCACCAAACTCCTGCTGGTGTCCCGGAACGAGGAGGCCACCAAACATCTGGAGGTAAGACGGCTCTCTCCATCCGGTTTTCTTCAGTATTAATGTGAGAGTAGAACCCAGGAATGAAATGTGAACATCTCTCTGCTTGTAGAGTACGAAGCAGCTGGCCTCGGCGTTTCAGGATGAGTTCACTGTGAGAGAGGACCTCATGGGTCTGGCCATCGGAAGCCACGGCAGTAACATTCAGCAGGCCAGAAAGGTGCCGGGAGTGACCGCCATCGAGCTGGACGAGGAGACAGGAACCTTCAGGGTGTACGGAGAGGTGCGGCAGCTCCCTGTGCACACTCTTATTACATGATACAGCTTCTCTTGAGTGGATAGACAGTGTATTCTCACGTGTTATGTTGCAGAGTACTGAGGCCGTAAAGAAAGCAAGGAATTATCTGGAGTTTCTGGAAGATTCTGTGCAGATTCCTCGGAATCTTGTTGGTATGATGTTGTCTTCATTTAGAAACTGTTTGTATGAAGTCAAATGTACAAGATTTAGCTTGCTTTAGCAATATTTACTTTAATTCAGGTTTATTTTATGTTTTTATTTTTATTTTACTTTTTTGAAGGGGGGAACATTAATAATAAAATTAAGTTTAGTAATTTTAATAAAAATAAAAAAAAATTTCACATAGTCAATTTCTAATGCATAATTATTAGTATTATAACATATAATAATAATAATAATAATAATAATATATATATTGTTTCTTATTTTTGTTTAACAGTCACAAAACATTTATTGTTGTTTCTATTTTTTTTTCCAGGTTATTTTTATATTTCAACAAACCTATTTCAGTTAGTTGTCAAGGCAAAAATGAAAATTTCTATTTATTTTAGATAGTTTTTTTGTAATATATTCATGTTTTAATTCATAGTAGTGTTTTTTATGACAAAAAAAAAAAAGTTTGTTTTTCCGTTAACTGTAATATTTGAACAAACCTTTTTCTGTTAGCTACCAAAGCTAATTTCTAACGCCTGTTTTGTTCTAATGTCAATTTTATAGTTTAAATTTTTATTTAGTTTAAATAGTTATTTAATTTCTAATTTAAGTTGTATAAATAAATTCAATTCGCAACAGGAGTTCACTCGCAAAATGCAATCATTCCGGATGAAAATACATTTTCGATTAGATGTTTTAATGTCCTGTTGACTTCATCTGGAAAAATGATGTTAACAGATCGTCATGTTCTCATTGTAGGGAAGGTTATTGGAAAAAACGGCAAGGTTATCCAGGAGATAGTGGATAAATCTGGTGTGGTGAGAGTGCGCATCGAAGGCGATAATGACAACAAGCTCCCCCGACAGGAAGTAAGACACTTGAAATTTTATATATATATATATATATATATATATATGTGTGTATATATTCACATACATTCAATAATGCATATTTAATGTTTTTAATAGGGAATGGTACCATTTACATTTGTGGGTACAAAGGAGAGTATCAGCAATGTACAGGTCCTACTGGAATACCATATTGCTTACCTAAACGTGAGTATCAGATGCCCAGCAGCCGGCCTTTTAGTGTGTTTGAGAAACTCAAGCTCTTGTTTGTGTTGTGCAGGAGGTGGAACAGCTGCGACTGGAGCGGCTGCAGATTGACGAGCAGCTGCGTCAGATCGGGGTGGGCTACAGGCCTGTCCCAAACCGACCCGCCGATAAAGACAAGGGCTATGCCACTGAAGAGAGCACATCCAACACCCATATCAACCGCTCCTACACCAGCAGGGGCCGCGGCCGCCGGGGGCCCGGGTACACGTCCGGCTACGGTGGGGCTTCAGCTGTCAAATCATAGTCTACATTATGACAGAATTTAGATTTTTTTTTGGGTGAACTAACCCTTGAATATTAATATTATGATAAAATAAGAAAGCAGGTGGCGGTGAATGTCCTTTATGAGTCATGCATTCATTAAATTCGTTCAAATGGCCGATTCATTCAGAAATTCACTTTTTTTCTGCACAGGCACTAACTCCGAGCACTCCTACGCCTCGGAGACCGACTCTGAGCGCAAAGAAGAGCTGAGCGACTGGTCCATGGCTGGAGAGGAGCCCGAGCGCAACCCCAGACAGCAGAGGGACAGCAGGAGGAGAGTAGGAGAGGGCCGGGGCCGGGGACGCGGAGGACCCGGGGGAAGAGGCCGCGGATCTGGAAGAGGGGCGTCCAACTCCATTAGCTCAGGTATGCTGGCTCCCTTCAGCCCTTTATAAGGAACACTTTGTATTCATCAGCACAGATAATTTTCCTCCAATGTTCGGCAGTCTCTGTTCATATTGCATCATATTTTCATCTGCATTTTTGGAAATGGTAAATCATAAAACCTTAAGATATATTTTTTGGAGAAGACAAAATGCAACTTAAAAATGTAGTCTCTTGTTTTAGTGGCTCTAAAATAGTACAATATAGCCATGATTTACCTAAAAAGAGGGAGGAAGTGATGATGTGGTAGCAGAGTAACTAAATTGAAAAGAAAAAAACATGACAAGAAATTGATAAATTAAGAGAATGAGGTCTTCATTTTAAGCTTGTAATTAAAATATAATTTTACAAAATGAAATATATTTAGTATTTAATAGCATTGTATTTGAAACTGAAATTGATTTAAATTATATATTTTTTTAAATTAGATGTTTAACATAGACAAGCACCTTTAAAAATGTTTAATAATCTAGTTGCTGTTTGTTGTTCTTGCATTGCCCAGTAAGTGCTTACTTGAGTACTTCTCTTTCATGTTAGTTCTGAAAGATCCCGATGGAAACCCATACAGTCTTTTAGACAACACAGAGACTGATCAAACGGCAGACACAGATGCCAGTGACTCCCAGATGAACACCAACCGCCGCAGACGCTCCCGTCGTCGCCGCACAGACGAAGACACCACAGTCATGGACGGCATGAGCGAGTCCGACAACGCCTCCCTCAGCGAGAACGGCCTCGGTGAGCACAAATACTTACCTTCTAGAAACATGACATTATTCTTTTCTCTTCACTCTTTTCATCGGAAAGTGTCTAAATCTAACATTCGCTAATATTTCTATTCACGCAATTCCTTAAAAGTATAATCATGAACATAAAAAAAATTCTCATCACTCAATAAAAATCGCCGAGCTCTAATACTGTATATAGTGGCAGATAATTTTCAGAGACTTTTATTGGCTTCCTTGTTTAGTTGGGATTAATAACTTTTAAGAGAACTTCCACAAACTGCGACCAGCTCGAGTGGCTTTTTTCCAAAATGGCTGTCAGTATTTAAGGTCAAGCTTTCCGCCGGTCTCTTGTAGATGATGCTGAAGCTAAACCACAGCGGCGCAACCGCAGTCGCCGACGCCGCTTCCGGCCTCCTGAGGAGAGGCAGCCAGGTACTGGTATGAATTAACCCTAGGTTGCATTCAAGCAAGTGAACGCAACCCAAACTGCATGGCACTGATCGCCTGGAGTAACATCAGGACTTCAAAGTAAACCCATGTGATCAGTCAAATATGCCAGATCACAACAGCTTAAGGCAAATAAAGAATTATTTGTGGAGCCCAACTGATATGGGTTTATAAGGGGGGGCCAATACCGATATAAGGGAGTAAACTGATATCGGTATATCGGTCGATACTCTTTGTCTATATTATAGTACAGTACTAGTCTATGTCCAAACTTCTGACTGGTATATACAATACATTATATACATGAACTAAAGTCAATTCAGTTTTTAGGACTGGATTCCATGATTCGATCCATGTTTTCTGCATCGCCAAAATAACCAGCATGTTAAAGTAAATAATGTTCCTGTCTTTTACGTTCAACAATTAGATTAAGTTAGTATTGAGTTGCACTATTAAACAGACTCAAACCACCACCGCACAGAAAGATACTAACATTTCAATCGGATACATTTCTGACTGCACTGACAAGCTGTGTTGATTTAGGAAATGACCAGTGTATACATAATAAACGAGTGAAATGGCAGATTTAAGATCAGATGAGCAGATGAAAATTGTAAGTTAATGAGTGTATGACTGCCAGAAAATAAATGTTTTTGACCTCATTTGTCAAGTACCTCAGGCACATCACTTTTAAATGTGAATGCATAAACCCCGCCAAACCGATACAAGCTTTATATCCTCTAGTGTTTCTCTATGGTGCTGAACCTTACAGAGTTCAGCTTCCCATGCAACCAATGCTCAGCTGCCATTGGCTGAACTGTGTTTGATGGGAGGGGCATGCCGATAAGTCATTGAAAGTGGTGGCTGGTGTCATTCATGGTTGCCAGGTTTTCCCAACACAATACTGCAGACTTGTCAGACTACAGTGACCTGGGTGGCGAACACTGGAGTGCTCTGTTGGACAAACTTCATTTAAAAACATTTTTTTGTTTGTTCTGCATAACCGAGTGTAAACCGATACTATATAAGAAATATATAGTGTCGGTTAATACCAGCTGCATATTTGCCAATGGAGGTATATCTGTGATAGGCTCGTATGGGCCGTAAAATTGGCAATACGATAAAGCGTTATTTTAGTGAAATAACCTCTAAAAGTGATGTTCGTCTGGAATGTATTAACATTGCTTTAATTTGCATGGTGTATGTAAATGCATGTAGGTCTGTTACCTCAAGAGGGTCATTTACCTACAAGATTGTGTGATTTACTCGCAGATTTTTTTATTTATTTTTTTAGCAGGCAAGAGTTGAGATTTGACATTTTCCGTGTGTAACTTGTTCTTTGCACAAAGATATTTCACGTTCTTTTCAGAATTGATTTTTAGTTTTTTGCTAATGAAATCATTGATATCTCTTGCAGTTACTGTGGCTGACTACATATCACGAGCTGAATCTGAGAGCAGACAGAGAAACCCAAGAGACTTGAGGAAGAACAAAAAGGACATGGTAACTACATATTTGTGATGTTACATTTTATTATATATATTTATAATATATGTTTATAATAATTAGATATTTTATCAATTATACTAAAGTAACACTAGTTATAACGGCAGAATGAACTTATAAACAATGTGTTTTGTTACAGTTTTAACAAAGAGGTGTAGTTGTTTGTAAGTTGATATAAAATTGTATTATATTTTTTTAATATTGGTGCATCTACTCTAAAGTGACATTGACCGGTTTCCACAGTCATAAAAAACCCTTATTCAGTAATCTCTACAAACAACTGGACTAGTCGTGGAATCTCATTGGTATTTAAATGAAAGCAAGTGAAGAGCTTGGCTTTTAATGGAAGCTGTTGTGCGTGGTCCGCAGGGTCAAGTGGACTTCATATCGGAGAACAGCCCGGTTGAAGCCATGAGCAACGGCCCCTCCAATACAGACGATCAGAGCAAAACGCCAGGAGCTTCTGCCGAGAAGACGCCCACAGCCAAGCCAGCCGTCGTCAACGGAGTCTCCTAATCAGCTCGGTTTCTTTCTCCAAACTCATAACCTTTACGATTTTACAATAGCGCTTGTACAAGCTTGCCAAAGATAGACGTACGGACTTCCACATTCTCGATTGCACTTTTCAGTTCCTTCACTATGGAACAGATAATTACAAAATATTGAGACAAAAAAAAACAACAAAAAAAACTTAAGTCATACCTGTGTTCCTGATCAGATGTTGTGCCTTCAGAGCGTAGTTTCAACATTGTGTTGGCTGGCTATAGAGCAAACAAACAGAAAAAAAAAACCAACAACAGCAACAACGTGTCTGAATACGGAAAGACTCCCAGACATCCTTAGCTGCTTTTTGTTACGTTTTAATATGCAACCACTTCTTCACGAGGGGTTATGGGAAAAAGAGAACGTTTTGCACTGAATAGTCATTTCTTGACCTTTAGAATAATGTTAGTCTGGAAACTGGTCTGCTAACTGTCCATTTTAAATGCTGTATGTACACTTCCTGAACGATAGATTGGGTTTCATCTTTTGCCTGTTGGGTTGTTGTAATGGTGGCAACCGAGACGGTTTGGCTAAAGGAGCTTTTTGTTTTATTTATTTTACAATGTACAGTATTTAAAATTAACGATGCAGTGGTTTTTAACACTAAACTGCCTGAACTTCTTAGCACGCAAATTACAAATTTGGACTACTGAAAGATCAATTTCCAGATGTTCTGTTCTGTAAACTACGTTCGTTAGTCCTTATTGGTTTTTTTTTTAAGATCATTCTGGTTGTTTGATGTGCAATATGTTTTGTATGCAGGTAGTTCATAAATAAACATTTGATCTTCCAGCCAGCCTTTCAAAGTTGATGCATGCGTTGTTCAGTCTTTTTCTGTCCAAACAAGGCTCGTGAATAATTCAGCTGTCTTGTGTGTGAAGGTGCGGTCAAGTTATTTGGTGAATTTTCACCGGCAAATTTGACAGAAAATATATATATTTTTAAATGTTCCCACGTTTAATGCTATTTTAATGCTAACTCTGTATTAGAGATTAGGTACACGGAAAAAGTAGGTGTAGGATTAAAAGGTCATTGCACACTGAGTCCAAAATTTTCATATTCGTTTTTCTTTCCTAATGAAATGCTTGCTACAGATGCAAGAACACACCTGGGGCCTGTTCCATAAAACAAGTTTACCAAATAAGCCAGGCTTTTAGCAGATAGCCTGACTTATTTCAAACCA
>JAUCNO010000460.1:3638588-3665992 GCA_032353835.1 Enteromius viviparus
AATATGATTGCAATAAAAAATCTAAAATTATTATCAAAATATTAAAAAGATTGTAAAATATTATTGACATTTAAATCACATAAAATACATTTTTTATGTTAATATATATTATATATATATATATATATATATATATATATATTATAATATGAATGTTGCTGCTCATTTATGATTATTAACAATAATGAAAACAATTACTGTTCTTTTTTTTTCATTTACAAAAACGGTGATACAATTGTTTGTGTTTTGATGAATAGAAAGTTTAAAAGAATTTCGTTTTTATACGAATATTTTAAATGTATGTTGAAAAACTTATAACTTGTTATGTTATTGCTCATGTGTTGCCATGAGTTGGTAAAATGCTCTTATTCTGACTGAAGTGTAACGTCAGGGATTTCCATGGCTCCTCCTTCTCAAATATCACATCATCCTTATCCATAACAGTGCTGCTTTACTCAAAACAAAGTCTCTCAAAACAACATTTGCTGATCGTAAGATGTGCATGCATTTGTGAGCGCTGGAAGATGCTATTATATAAAACATTCATTAAATTTCAAAGGTCAGATGCTGCCTGTGTTAGCATGATTCATATACACCATGATGGCTGTCGTTTTTCCAAAAAATATGGCATGTGATGTGCAATAATAGCACACAAAACATTTTTCTTGTAGCGTTTTTTAAGTATTGCACTTTGTGCCCATTAAACGGTAGCATGCAGAGCACAGCCGGCATGAGAAAACGTGTCAAAAGGCAAAATATCTGATAAACAGAAGTGCATTTATTGTGGCAGTTGTTAAATAATAATGTTGATTATAGGTTGGCTCAGCACAGATGTGGTAATTGTCTGTCGTAGACATGCTCTGTGAATGACAGCCACGAAATAACAGCCAGAACAGCAAATGACATGCAATAAACATCGGTTCGCAGGAACGCTGTAGATCAGGTTTTAGTGAGATGCTTTCTGGGACCACAATTGATTTCCCAACCTTTTCCATAATAAGACCTTCAGATGAGATATAATTGTAATAGCTGTAAATGTTTTCAACTGACATTTTAAAGAAGCCTTATGATGTGGAATTGTTGTTTTGTGCATAAAAAACAAACAGCAAATTAAAAAGCTGGACAAATTGTGCAATGGATATTAATTTGAAAAACCGAATGACATAATAACATGAAAAAATAAATAAATTATCAATACAATGTTGAGTTGGTTTATTTTGATGCACGTGTTATGAAGGATTTCTCTCTGCAGTTATTCACCAGTGTTACTACCGAGATGCTGCTTGTCCAATCAGATTAAGTATTTTGAACAACAGCTCTTTGAATACTTTATTCTGAATGGTCTAGCACAATATTCTGAAAATCTAATATATATTTGTCAGTTGTCTATATTTGACTGTGGTTCAGTCATCTAGATATGAAACAGTGGATCAGCAGCTCAGAACATTTTATATAGACCTTAGGTCTAGTTATCAAACGTTTTGATCCGAATCTGTTGCAGGTACTGTATTTATAGCTCACGTAACCTATTAAGGTTAGGTAAGTAATAAAAGTTGTTTATGTATTGCATAAAATTTAGTTTTCATGGCAGTTTGGTGAATTTTACACCCCAGTTTTTTATTATTATAATGTGAAATGCCATTTATATATAAATGTATGGCTATGCATGTATGCATGTGTGTGAGTCTCCTATATTTAACAAAATAACATTTATTTGATTAAAAAATAATATAAAAAAAGAACACTTGTTAAAATTTTATTTTTTATTACTTTATACTTATTCACTTTTATTAAATAAAAAGGTCAAACAGCATTTATTAAACTATTATTTTTATTCATAACAACATAAAATGTTAAAGCAACATAAAATGTCACTTTCATTAAATTGTAAAATAAAAGTTAGAATTTATGTTTATAATATATATATATATATTACAAAAATACAAAATTGTCTGTTCTGCTTCAAAACATGAATGAAACAAAAGAAACAACAACAACAAAAAACAAAACAAACCAAAAACAAACAAAACCAAACAAAAACAAAAAACTAAACAAAACAAAAACCAAACAAAACAACAACAAAAAAATAAAAACTAAACAAAACAATACCAAACAAAACAACAACAAAAAACTAAACAAAACAAAATCCAAACAAAACAACAACAAAAAACTAAACAAAACAAAAACCAACCAAAACAACAAAAACTAAAAAACTAAACAAAACAAAAACCAAACACCAAACAAAACATTAACAAAAAACTAAACGAAACAGAAACCAAACAAAACAACAACAAAAACAAAAAAACTAAACAAAACAAAAACCAAACAAAACAACAACAAAAAAACCAAAAGACTAAACAAAACAAAAACCAAACAATACAACAAAAACAAACAAAACAAAAACCAACCAAAACAACAACAAAAAAACTAAACAAAACAAAAACAGATCAAAACGAGACAAAACCTTAATGGTCCTAAAAAGAGACTTTATTGTCGTTATTTTAAAGAAAACGTAATATCTATCTTTTTTCACGAGCTGGAGTGAAATGTGAACTGCTCCTGTTTTTCGCTCATCTATCGCTCGCTGTCTGTGAGTGCAATAATATACTTATAATACAGCTGCAGTAAAGTAGCCATCAATATCGAGTCCACTCAGAGCGCGCTCTTGTTTCCCTTCATGGGTAATTTGGTGTCTATCTGTCTGGCCTCTCTCAGAGCCATTTTCCCTGCAGTAAGCACTCTTCAGCCAGCGCCGCCCTCCCCAAACACATATGTAATTGCACATCTTACACCAATTAATGTCAAGCCTCTATCAGCATGTGATTGAAATGAAAGGCCGCCGGGAGCGGGGATCGATCCTGGCGGCCCGGCTCTCCTTTAAAATGGACTGCACCAATCACACGCCACTCAATTTCCAAATCAAGCCATTGGCAGTCGTGAGGAAGTGTCACTTTCTCTGACTGCTTACTTCTTTGACTTACTACTGACTAAATGCACTGTTTATGTGTGAAAATATGCTTTATGCAAGTAGCGTCCAGTCATTTTCTTAAAAACAAAACTTGTATTACTGAAATATGATTCTTTTTGAAATATGCCAAGCAGCATTATGTCATTAAATTTCCCAAACAAAAATCTGAAGACCAAATAAAAACAGGTTCAAATTGTGTTTATTTTTATTTTTTTAATATGCTGAAGGTTCTCTTTCAGCATATAATTCAGCATATTCTTTTTTTACAGAAAATGCTGTCAATTACCATATTTCAAATATCAGATGAGCAAACCTCTCTGTGAAAACATTCTAAATACAGACTGAGTGTAAGTGCTGCTACAATAAAGAAAACTAGATTGAACTTTAAAAATATATGTTCTAATTCAAATCTGCAGACTATAAACACATATGTATTCTTTCCTAAATAACGAAGTGAAATCTTAAAAAACCTCTTATCTTTCTTTAACTATAAGTCTTTAATTGTGTAATTGTTATATGAGTAATTATTTATTTCTGATGAGAAATATATTTGTGACATATGATATCACTTACCCTTCATCCACACTGGAAATGTTAGGAGAGCCCATAGTATTGTGGCATTAAGTATCATTTCTGCATGTATTAATCATCTTAGGATTTCCCCCCCTTCATAAATCTTGTGACTGCACATATTTTTGATGTTTTGTGATGTTCTGTTAAATGCCGTATGCATTGGAGACACAAGCGCAGGACTGTCAGGGTTGTATTTTGTTGCATGATTGCTCTTGCCAGCTCCAGGCTAATTAACGAAGCTGGGTAATTAGCCATGATGTATATTAGTATGGAGGCAGTGCCCCCTACAGTATAGACTAGAGGAAGAAACTGCTGTTTGCTTAGTGCCTGCCGTATTCTAGTAAACACAATGAAAGTGATACTACAGAGAAGACTTTTATATTTTATTAATCATGATTTATTCATAAGCTGTCAGTTTAAACATAACTATTTAGTAATGCTCAGTTAATTTCCCTTTATTTGTCATGTTCTTGATGACTATCGTCCAGAGACAGAATGTTAGTATTATGTATTTAATTAATTATTTCATATAATGGTTAAAAAAGCATTTTAAAACAAGAGGTGCATTTTTTATATAGTACTATAAAACAGTTTATTTGACTTTTAAGTAATGGTATAATTAATGTATTTATAGAAATGTGTTACTTTACTGTATCCTTAATTTTAATTAGTTTTTTTATATTTATATTTCTGTCTAATTCCGCACCATAACATACTCTACAGTACTCTCAAATTGTATATAATCAATGTGCAATGCAATGCTCTTTATAAATAGTATTAGACTAAATGCATGCTCTTATTAAGGCAACAATTGATGATAAACTAATGAACATCTTTGGTTTCACTCGTAGTGGCAGCACATGAGTGATTCTGCTCCTGACAGCGCCGCCTTGCTCGTCTGCTGCAGATAAGATGAGCTTTTACTCCAATAGATGGCAACAAAACACTAGCCTGCAGTCAAACTCAACCTATAGCTCTGCCGAACCAGGACACTAGGATATATGTCTTACCTACGGTAATTACATCAAACATAATTCCCTCAGCGTAAGCGCTTCATTAGAAAAAGCCGGCTGAAATTGATATTTTGATAATCCTTAACAGTGGAACAGCAATTAAAGAAGAAGGAAAAGCAGGAAGTGCTTAAAAATTCTGCTTAAAAACACGATGTTTGCTTTTATTAATAAATAAGAGTGCATTTTATTTACAGTGGACATCCTTACGCCCAAAGGGCTATGAATGGTAAAACACAAAAGCAATAAGCTGCAACACTATATTTAATTATTATAGAATAATACAATTGCAATGCTTTATTTCTTAATGAAGAATGGGTCGTGAATGCTAAAAAAGGCCCCCATTTAGCTTCACAAATGTTTTCTTTTCTCCCTGCAGCTCTACAACTACTTTTGTCTTTAATTTGTCTCCTTTCTCTCTTCTGCAGAAGTGTCTAATGTAATTGAACTCTAATGCATTAGGGATGGTGATTGAAATGCCAAGGACACGTATAATTTCCCGCTTTGTGCTCTCGGCCCCTGCGAGTGCACTCTCTTGCTCTCGCACCCGGGGCCCCTCTACCTTACGGCACCGCTGACAATCAGCCCTCGTCAGTGTAATTAAATGATGGTTTATAAAGTGTGAGAAGCCACTATGACCAAAAGCAAATAGGTGCTTATCGGCGAGCTGCTGAACAACCCTAATTTTCTCCAGTGGCAATTTCCATCTGTTATCTGGGCTCGGAATCGGCCCCTTTTAGCCCTGCACTCTGTTTCTCGATAGCGAGCGCTCGCTCCCCCGCTGCTGTGTGTGTGTTTTTTCCTGAAATATACACACATTTTGCCTTTGACAGAATGACATTTTAACAGCAACGTACACTTGTCTTCACTTCCCTCGGCGGAGTGACATTTCAAAGACGAGGAAAATGAAATATTTTGAGGATGCGCAATTATCTGCGTTTTTTTATTTATTTATTTATTTTTATTTATGTGTTTTGTTTGTTTGTTGACATGCAAAAATCATGTGCTGCAAAGATAATGGGAATACAATGAGAGCTAATTTTGGTAAAATACCAAATATATGGTACCAAATGTTAATATGTTAATATAGTATATATTTAGGTCATTTTTGGCATTTTGTTTATAATAATATAAACATACCAAAATGTATTCAGAATCATAAAAAAAATTGTAATGCATCTGTTAAATGTTAGTATCTATAACATATTAGTTTTAGATCTAATAATACATGCAATAGAATGAGAGTAGATTTTGGTAAAACAATATACCAACATTGGTCTAACATTATAATAACAAAAACTGCGAGTTGTTTGTTAAATGTTGATACATTATTCTAAAATGTTTAAATATTTGGTTTTATTTGCATATGATAACACATTAATTATTTTAGGTAACATTGGTTATGTTGTTTATAACATCATAACATGTATTTAAAATAATAATGACAATAATGTCTTGTTTGTTAAATGTTTATATGCAAATATTTACATATTTGGTTTAATGTTGATGTTGCAATCATCAATATGCATCATATATCGATACATTAAACATATAGGCTATATATAAATAATTTCACACTTAATAATGCATTCAGTAATCATGTCATGAACCATTTTATTTGTTAAAGCTGGTCGATTTTTTTTTTTTACAAATTGTAATTTAAGTGTATTATTTCTATTATTTGGCTTCATTTTGCACCTCCCTGTCATCTTAGATATAATTTTCTTGAACTAAAGCTAGATATTGTATCTGTTTCCTTTTTCTTACTGCAATAATATCTGTAACTCGGATACAGTAAGCTTATAATAGACTTGCCTTGCTGCTCAGAGGGTAAAAACAGTAGTATTGTAAGAATATTAGAGCTCACGGTCTGGGGTTCATTACAGCTGCTTTTGAAACGGCTAACTTTTCTTCTGTAATCTTCAAATGTTTTATGGAATAAAAGGAGACATCATTCAACCTCTCAAGTTTTTGCGCTTTGAAAAGAATCAGCCGGCTCGTAGTATTGGAACACAAAAGCCTAACCGCATTATCTGCTTGCTGCAATGATTTGATTGAATTAAAGGAAAAAAAGTACCAGCTGCATGCTTTTTTAAGGACATATCGATGGAAGGCTATCATTTTTGCCAATTAATGTGTGTTTTAAAGAAAAAGAATTGATTATAGATAGACCCACACCCTCCCGAAACTATATCCGTGCACCTCTATCAAGATCCACTCTCTGATTATTAAAGAAACATGTGAAATCTCAAATCAAGATTGAGTGAGACACTTCAGCCCCAAATCCTCTTAACCAGATTATTAGCTCTTTATGATCACACACAATGCCGAGTGTGTCAGGGAAAAGCAACCTGAAATTATCAGCCCCGATGAAAATGAGTCCAGCCCATGTCTGATGATTCGAGAGCATATTCATTTATCGCCACAATGCTGATATCAGCATTATGTGCCGCTTCATTTGCAGCAAATACTCAATCTGGATATTAAAACCAATATTAAACGAATCCTAAAATATCAATTAAAAATAGTCATTTTCTACTTGAATTTATTATAAAGAAAATATAAGTAGAAAATATTAATGCTTTTACAAATGCAAGATAAATAACTGTAATGTAACAGAGTGTCTCAATCCGGTGTGTGTGTGTGTGTGTGTGTGTGTTAAGATGTGATATAGAAGCTGAATTCTTACCCTACAGGTGAAGGGCATCAACGTCGAGCGAGGTGTTCAACACACTGAGTGTATGAAAACCATGACCTCACAGAGGCCACAACACACACACACACACACACACGTGCATGAGATCTCTGTTCAAAACCTTATCGCAGACTGCATTCACTAAACACACACATCCAAAGCTGCTGATATGTGTTTCTATTTACTGTTGATTAATAAGCATTTAATACTTAAACATTGTAATATATCATGTAAGATACAAAAAAAAAAAAAAAATATATATATATATATATATTAAAACTAAAATTCATTCAAATTATTGTGTGTCCCTAATACAGATTATCTTTATATCATGTTGCATTTTCAAATACAAAATATGATTGCATCTTTTTATAATGTTTCAGAATTAGAAATACAATGCTGTACTATTTTTACCCTGAACAGTATAATCACACTAGATTGTCAAACATGAATATTGCATTTCACATATCTTTTGTGTTTTTATAATAATAAACATTTTTTGTTTCGAAATTATTTATATGTTACGAAAATGGGTGTCGCACAAAATTATGTTTTTGTTAAAACAATTGTAAAATAAACCAAGTATTTCTAAATGTTTCTAAATATATATATATATATATATATATATATATATATAACGTTTGTATATTTGATTCACTCCTTCTATTTAATTTTCATCAACTTTTAGTAAACTGGCTTGAATATGACAGAGCAAAACATTGTCTATATTTAAAAGATATTTTTGTTAAAAGACCAAAACCAAAAACATTTTTATCATATTTAAATCCATTCAGCATATTTGCCCACCTATAGTGTTAAAAAATGATGCTCAGTCATAACTGCCAATTTGATTAATTCACATGTTAGCCACTAAGTCATATTTATTGCTTTTATAATTAATATAGATGTAGAATGATTGCGTTCTTGCATTAGAATTTGGTCAAACTTGGTAGATTGTTGGTAACATTTGTTAAATTACTAAATTAAACAAATGATGTGTCTTTATTTATTTATTTTAATATATATATAGTTCAGTAATCCAGCTGCAAAAAGTTAATAAACGGTCGTTCAAATCAGCTCTATATTCTACCGTATGCCTTGTGTGTGTGATCCATTCATTTTCATAAACCGGTAGGAGATAAGGTTAGCACCTTCCTCCACATTTACACACCCACCCCTGTTTGGCTGGATCCGAGAGGGGTAATTTCCTCCCTCAGCCTTGCCCCCATTATTGGGACATCATGTGGGCTGAGCCTCTGCCTTCCCCGCTGGAGCAGAAAGGGGCTCGATCGACCGTTTGTTTTTGGCACAGGAGGTTAGTCCAACACTTGACTGCTGTCCCAGAGGTGCTTTCAACCTAACGAGAGAGTATCTGTTTCCCCAGATCAGTCGCTGTCTTAACTCGACATCCTCCGCCATCTGCTCGGGGTTTAACGCTCAACTAGCATCAAATCCCGATGTTTGCACAGAGCCTGATCCCAGGACCTCAGAGGACTGCGATCCTATAGTCCTCTCCTCTCAGATCCAATCCGCTGATTAATCACTTAATCTGTGTCGCAAACACAGGAACTCCCAGAAATACACAACACATAAACGGCATGATAGTATCATGACAATACACCATCTTTAGCTTCATTGTTCACTTCATCGCAATCTCTTTCTTTGGTGGCTAGCTAATTACATCAAGTTTCGCTGAGAAAAAAAAATAAAATCCAGGGATAAAAATTCAATCTTTTTCCTCTCATTAACCACAAGCCGCTTCCAGTAATCTGTATTTCATGGAGAAAGGAGGCTTGAAAACAAACTGACGCTCAGATTTCAGGCCGTGGAGTCAAATTCCTCTGCACATTTTCGCCTGCTACATGCTATTAGCTTTGCTAGCATCAGACGGACTGAGGCTTTTAAGCTCTCACCTCGCCATTTGAGACTTAGCTACCTTAAAAGACGCACTTCAGAGAAATTAAAAAGTCAAAAAGTGACCGTGGGGAAGGCGTCGAGAAGCACAAGCACACGTGTGTGTTTAGCAACGCTAAGTGCTTCCCAATCTTGCATCACTTGCTGCTCGTGTACTGTATTATCTTGGATGACTGTTTCTCCAGCGTGACTGATCCTGTCCTGGGAATAAACCTTTGGAATCGCATATCCGGCACAGTAAAGGTTACTCTACCTTTCTGCCATTTGCAAAAGGCGTTGCGTCGAGGTGTGTGTACCATTGAGAGGACCGGAAAAGGTAAAGCAGCACACGGTGAGCGAGAGGCTAATAGGGTTAATTGTTATGTAAAAAGTGCCACGGTCAACTGCGGGCCAGGGCAGCCCCCCTTCTTCCTTCTTGTCCCAGAGGGGAATTCAAGCCCAGATGGCATTTTCCTGGAGGCTGTGACCCACAAGAGGCTGGCGCCCACAAAGAACAAGGTGCATCGCCTCCGTCTAATTAATTTACTATTATAGCACCTGTTTCCGAATAGATAGGCCAGGGAAGAGAAGCGCTCCCCAGACGCAGCGGTGGGGCTTGTGGTAAATGGGGTTTGAGCTGATTATATTAAGCTGATGCTTTGATCATCTCAAGGCGTTAAAATGGAAATATGTTTTGGCTGGCTGTGGGCCGCCGTGAGAGGGGAGCGGCGCAGGGACGCGGCTGATTAGTTTTGACTGCGGAATCGCACAAGGCCTCGCGCTCTAAATAAGAATATCCCATTTTTGAGCCTCGCTGCGGCAGAGATGCTACTTTTTCCAATCACTATCCTTGCTCGAATCGGGCTTGTTGCAGCATTTTGATCATCAGGAGGACCGTGCGAAATCTGCAGACGCAGAACTCCACAGATTCATGCTGATTTAACAGCGTTTGACATATTTTTCGCTTGTTTCGTGTTTGTTCACTGTTTTTTGTTTCTTTTTAATCTTTTGCTAAATTGGTTGTGCTTTTAGCTGCCAATAACAGTAAATTCTCCATTTAAACACAAAATTACTGACAGAAATGTTTTTTAAGGATGTTAAAAGGATGTTGAAAACAATATGAAAGTTATGCGTATCATTTTAATTGGATACTTTTTTGTTTTTTAATAAATTGATTATTATTTGTGCTGTAAGTGAACTGAACAAGAACATACAAAATTACTGACAAAAATGTTAATTTAAAAACAAAAATAAGTTTAAAATTAATCAATCGAATTATCAATTAATCAAATAACATTTGATATTAATATTTCAGTGGCTCGGTTTTTATTAATTTTTTTCCATAACTTGATCATGCTTGATAAAGCTACAAATAAATGTTCACTCTCCATTTAACAGCAAACTTACTTACAAAAATTTCTGATAGATGTTTGATTTTGCCAATTGCTTTTAGTCATGTTATTACAGGAGCTAAAAATTTGACCAGGACTATTTTACAGCTTTTATTAAATGTTAATAAAATGTCAGTTGAGTAAACATAAAGGGTATTTTTGTCAAAAGACAAACCCGATATCTTTTGCCTTTTTATATTGGTAAACACATTACTTGAATCAAAATATATTTATATATATATGTCACAGAATGATATCATATGACAATTATGACAATGACCGAAGAACAAAAGTAGATTTTTGTAAAATTTGGTAAATTCCTGACAAGCCTTGTATTTGTTAAATTATTTTGTAAATTTTCTGTAAATTTAAACAAATTTAAAGTTTTATTTTCAGCAACTAAATTAGGCATTTAAGTTAAATTGATTCCAATTAATATGGAGTCGATTTATAAAATTTAAAGGGATAAATTACTAAATACAAAATGTATACTAAATACTAAATTTAAGGGATTTTCATGAAATGTCCAAAAACTAACTGTAAACATTTTTGCATGTTTGAATCCTGCAATAAAATATTTTACTAGTATATTACTACTGTAGTATTAGTATAGCACCAAAAAAAATAAAAAAAATAAATAAATTCTAACATCTATATTAAGCCATTATGACAAGTCATCCATTCGCCTTAATCAGTGCTCACAAATACGTATGTATTTGACTTGATATGACTTTAGTGTGATTTCCGGTTTAGTGTTAATATGTTTTCACATCAATTGTCATTTTATCTGTGCACACTGATGTGATGGCCTATAATGGCCCTCCTCAAGTTACGTGCTAATCCAACTCAAATATTGGTCAAATAAGCGCGAGACTTTAAATGCAAGGCGAGAAAGAGAAGGGCTCGCTGGGTCTGTGGTAGGTGGGGGTTGGTGAAATGAAGCATCGATGATGGAATAATAGCTGATGAAATGGAAGCCCTGCTCCAAAACACTGGCACTCAGTAAATGGATTTAGGGAATATGCTAATCTCTCCTTCACTCGCACTTTATTCATTTCCGCCCCAGTGCCCCTCAAGGATTAACATAATTTATCACCTGAGAAACACCACAAAACAATTTTGCTTGTGTAGTAAAAAAAAAAAAAAAGTACATCAACATCGGCACGGTGAGAAGATACTATTGGAGTAAGTTTGGAAATCCCTCTTCCTCAAGGAGCGATATGATATATGATTCAGGGCTGCTGAAGTCATGATAGCGCTAATCTAATTTGACAGTTATGAATAACGTGAGCAATTAATTGATGTAGGTCAAGGCCTTGGAGCATGCCGTGTTATTTATCATCGATGTTTGCTTCAGGCTTTGCAGAAGCAGACAGGTTGGTCATATATTAGCTGCTTATGGGTGTGAAACAGACCGGTGCAAATGTTTGTGCACCCGTCCTGAAAGAAGCTTCATACATATCACTGACTAAATAAGCCAAGCCTACCTGCCAACAGGTTTACTCTATTTTACAGCAGATTTCCTATTTTTTCCCAAAGTTTCTAGTGTATAAAGACATTACATTTATTTTAGTATTTATTTAACCCCATATAGTATATTTTGTTGGCTATAATTGTGCATGATTCAATGGTTTAGGGTTTCTGTTGAAGGTGGAGATTATTCTCAGAATAGCTTTTTTTGGAATTTGGAAAAAGTCTTTGGAAAAGGTTTCTAAATAACAAAAAAGTCTCGAAATTAAAAGTGCTCACCAAACTTGATCCACAGTAGTATTTTGAGGGGGGAAAAGGGAAAGACACATTCTGTATTTCCATAAAGTAATTTATATAAAACTGCATATTAAAAAGTCTAGGTTTAAATTTCAGTAAAAAGAAAAGTGGTAGAATTAAATGTATTCCATATAACCAGTTCAATTGTGATGAATGTTAACTAAATGTTTGGCTAAAATTCAGATGAAGAAAGTAATAAAGGAATAAAAAAATATTGGTTTGGTTTGTTTTAAAATTGAGTTAATGTACTGAAGTATAGATTATTTGCTTAAAACTTAACTCAATAATTACTACATTTATTAATGACTTAATTTTTGCATTACACAATAAATTACCTTTTCATGAATACATTTCTGACTAAGTTCAGTAACCATTTTTGTTTGGAGAAAACATTATGAATATGCTTTAAAAAGGGTGCTTTTCTAATGAAATAGGAGCCAGCTGTGATGGACAGACTATAGAATCCAGGTTTAGTTGCCTCACATTTTTTTTTAAAAAGAGTTTACCATTTATTTATAACAGTAAACACCCGGTCTATATTAACATTGAAACTTCTGACCTGGTTGGATTTGCTTCGAGCCAGTTGATTTCATTGACTGGAGCAGGCGTCGCACGTCTTTAACAGCGAGTACCGTATGTTGTGATTGCTCACATGCATCCCGAAACGTCATGTTTTTCTTGGCACGGTTCTCTAATTTGGCGTCAAAAGGAGGGCGAGAGAATTAGACTTGCTCCTCTGCACACCCTATCTTACAAGCCATGGGAGCCGAGTACCTCAACATTCGCTTTTCCAATTTCTCCGTCTTTGCGTTTGGAAATCAGCTCCGGCGGTGATTACAGTCTAAAGGTTTCCTCACTTACCTTGCTGTGAACAATGAGTTTGCGGTGAATAGGTGGTATTCACATGGTTAGGCTTTAATGGTCTTCCAGGTTGATATGTCGGGGTGGGGGGGCGAGCAGGAATATCTCTGATGCGTCCAGACTCTGAAACGCATAGAAATGAACGCGACGGTGCCGGAGGCTCGATAATGACAGGTTTCGTAGCTTTAATCTGCCACAGCAGATGGTTACTGTAACCTGCATTGGTGAGACAGTGCTTATGAATAATGAAAATATGGAGTTCCTGCTCTAAATAAAGTATTTAGCGCAGGATCTGAAGCATGAGAGGAGAAAATGAGCGGGGGGGAAAAGAATGAAGGCTAAATGAGCGTGAACCACATGGCTATTGTTAAACCCCGAATGTTATTAAATATTACAGTTCAATAACGTGACGCATTAACACTTCAGGAGTCATATTAGCTATGCTTATATCGCAACTTCCTTCGGATAGTTTACTCTCGAGTTCGCGAGAGCTGCTTTGTGGCCATTTTTAATGGGATATATTGTTGATAAGCGTCATTTCGGCCGTGTAAGACTGCGGTTTGGTTGCGGTCCAGCACGTCTGTCGTCTATGATATGTCTGTGCTTATCTTATTTACTGTGATTAGACTTCTCAGCATCATCCGGCGAACTCTTGAAAGTGGCTAATGCTCATTACCCAAAGTCCGATTTCGTTTCTTCTCGTGTTTTTTGTCCAAAGAAGATTAGAACCAAAAATCTTGACTGCTGTTCGCGAGGTTATTAATGTGCTTTGGGTAATTGAACAAGTCCAGAGATGTTTTATGTGGGATGTGTTTTACCACAATATCATCAGCTTGGCAGTGTTTACATTCAGTAATAACAAGTTCTATCATTCAGGGACCAGCAAATTCACGAGCAATTCGGATTTCCCGTAATCTGCTCCCCCCCTCCGGTACATATTTGTATAGAAAACACAAGATTTAGTCTCTCTGTAATTGGCTTTTTTAATTCCGTGCGGCCCATCAAGCCAAGATTGAAAATATCCTGTTTTTTTTTTTTGGGGGGGGGACATCTTGGGACTGTGACAGCAAAGATTTGTGGAAGCTTGAGATTGTCTGCAAGAACTTGCCTGAAAGAACTGGTGCTGGCTGGCCTGCAGAGCCATGATAAAACGTAAAAAAATGAAACATCTCAGTTTCAACCAGCTTGTGTTAATAGATGGTGTACCAGAGACTGCACTCAGATGCTAAGCTAATCTTCTGCTGGTTATCCGTAGGCTCCATTGGGACTGTGCCATGGTGGACTAGTTGACTTTAAAAGCAAACTTTGACTTTTCTTTTAGTTTTCTGTTCTTTCAAACTCTGAGCTCAAGATGCTGGAAAACATAGCTGTCATTCGCCATGTAATTTTCCACTGTTAGCAGTCTAGTATGGAGCACAATACGATGCTGGTTTTCTCAGTGGAGAGCTAGAGGACAATCGCTAGACCACAAATTTTTGAAGAAAGACACATTTTTTGGCCTAAATTTCGTCAACTAGGCAACAAATTATTACACTTTACTTCATTCTAATATGTTAAATAGGTCAATGTTTTCAATCAGAAATTGCTAGTACATACAGTATCATGAATAATTACAAAGAAATGACAGGGAAAGTAACACGATGTGAAATAAAAAAGAAGTAGAAATAGAAAAAAAAAATATGGTGAAGCAAACTCTAAAAATCTGTTTTATTTACAACTTTGAAAATTATTTTGAACTAAATTTGAACCCCAATAATCTGTTTTATTAAAAATTTTTACAGTGTACATTAATTTATTAAGATATGTTAAAAATACAATTTTTACATACAATGACTTACCTCGTATATGATGAGAACATTTGTAATATCTGAAGTAAAATTAATTTATGAATGTTTTTTTACATAATCTTTTACTATTATTTCTCGTAATAATATTTTTACATTTAAACAAAAAATAATATTTACAATGTAAAAAGAAATAATGAATGTAATGAATTTTTTATATTTACAATTAAAGCTACATAATAAATAAATATTTTTTGTAAAAATAATGATTAATATATGTACACTCACTTGTATTCAGGTTTTGAAAAAAAAAAAAGAGTATAAAAGAGTTTGAAATTAGACTTCATTAGTTTGAAACCTCTTGAAAATCAATGTAATACATTTTTTCAAACCTTTTCAAATATATACTAAATGTTTTGCCCTCAACACTCTTACATGTCATTGACTATTAAAGTGCTGGTGATATAGAACTTTTACAAGTGTCTGAGAATTTGATGGCATTGGTTCACGGCTGAAGAGATGAAGGCCTCAACTAAAGAATCATCCTTTCGTCAAGTGGATGCAAAATGGTGCCATTTTCTTTTCTGATTTGCTCAATGACACACTTTGTAGGCCGGGTTCCAATCCTCCCTTATTATGTCTCTGTCTATTTTACATCACACCTGTTAGTATCACACAGATGTGGATCTAACGGGATGCAAAAAACGAGAATGAAACAAAGCAATCTGAGACAGAATTGAAACAATTACAGACAATTTTGCTAGAAAAAAAGGCCATCTGGTGTATGCATTACCTCTATTGAGCAAAGTCCTTTTGTGGCTTGCCAGCTTCTTTTTAGAGGTTCTCATGAAATATGTATGTTTTCATAAAGTGTCAAACATTTTCCTTTTTCTCTCTTCTTAAGGATAAACTGGAAGTGGCCAATTCAGATGAAGTTAGTGATGGAAACTTATGCAAAAGCAGCAAATGAGCTATAATCACTTCTTACTCTCACAAGTAATGATGTAAAGTCAAAAGTAATCTTGCTGTATAAAGAGATTTTAAGCTTTTCCGGACAGTTGATTGCATGTTTCATTGGTTCTTTATCCATTTTGCCTGCAGGAAAACAACACTGATTGGTTAATCTAGAGCGATGACCACTTGAATAAAACATCGGAATTTTACGATTAAGCCAGTATTGTCGTTTAAAACCAAATCATTACTATTTGTCGAGTTGGTAAAGTTACAGATAGCATGTGATTTGCTTTCATGCTAAATCTTTTTGTTCAGTCTACAACCCAAATGCTGGAAATGTTGGGACGTTTTTTAAATTTGAATAAAAATGAAAACTAATAGACTTTCGAATCACATGAGCCAATATTGTATTCACAATAGAACATAGAGAACATAACACATGTTTAAACAGAGAAATTTTACACTTTTCTCCACTAAAAGAGCTCATTTCGAATTTGATGGTTGCTACAGGTCTCAAAAAAGTTGGGACGGGGGCAACAAAGGGCTGAAAAAGCAAGACTTTTTTAAATTTCAGCTGGGCGAACATCTAGCAACTACTTTAATTAAGTTAATTGACATCAGGTGTGTAACATGATTAGCAATGCAAAGGTGGCTTAAAGAGGCAGAGGCTCTCCAAACTGTGAAAGAATGCGTAAAAAGATTGTGGAATACTTTAAAACAACATACCTCAATATCATATTTCAAAGGCATTGCCAATCTCATCATGTACAGCACATAACATCATCAAAATAATCTTTGAGCATAAGGGGCAAGGCCAAAGACCTTTGTTCAATGCCCCTTGTCTTCGGACTCTCAGATGACACTCATCACTCATCTGCATGATTCGGTCACTGACATTACTAAATGGGCCCAGGAATACTTCCAGAAACCACTGTCATCAAAACCTAATCCACCATGCCATCTTCAGACACCAACTAAAGCTCTATCTTGCATACAATTATGGTTGAACCCCTGATGTCACATGGACTATTTTATTAATCTCCTTGCTACGTTTCTGAGTATTGATCGTGTTATTTGCATTGTTGCTTATGGAAGGGTCCGATTTCAGAAATAATCAAAAATATCTTAATTTGTGTTCCAAAGATGAACAGAGAACATACAGGTTTAGAACGGCACGAGGGTGAGTAAATAATGACATTTTTTTAAGGATTTTAGCAAGCTCAACTGTGAGTGTTTGGGAGTGCTTCAGAGGCATAACGTCTTTTTTTTTTTTCATTTTTGACACTGACACTTTGGTTGGTATGATACTTAATATATATGTGAAAGACACAATACAAATAAAATGTCACGCATTATTTTCATGTCTGTATTCATAGTAGTTCGAGAATTACTACAGACATGCATATTGTGAGACTATATTAATATTTATGTCGCCATTGTAGTTCAGTTATAGTACTAACAGAATCTACGATATATATATATATATATATATATATATATACAGTTGCAAGAAAAATATGTGAACCTCTTGCAGAATCTATGAAAATGTCAGAAATATTTACAAAATAGGAGAAATTATACAAAATGTTATTTGTTATTTTTTTAAATCAGTACTGTCCTGGGTAAGATATTTTAGACAAAAGATGTTTACATATAGTCCACAAGCCCCCAAAAAATTGGCAAATATTATTAAATAAAAGTTTGTAAACCCAGTAGTTACCTGATGATTTTTGTTTTGTGAAGGTTGTTCATGAGTCCCTTGTTTGTCCTGAACAGTTAAACTTAGCACTGTTCTCCATGTCCTGCCGATTCTTCAGTTTTCCAACAACTTTTGCAAATTTAAACCCTTTCCAACAGTGACTGTATGATTTTGAGATCCGTCTATTCCCACTTAGGACAGTTTAGGGTCTTAAACACAACTATTAAAAATGGTTCAAACATTCACTTATGCTCCAGAAGTAAACTAGATGCATTAAAAGCTTTTGAACAGGATGAACTGTTAAACGGCCTTACTGTAGTACAAGCATTTCTCAAAGCTGCTTGTCTACAAGTAAATTGGATCTTTCACAACTCAAAATGCATTCAGGACAAACTCTTGGGGTAAATTGTGCATGTCAAATTTGTTAGTAAATCTTAAGTTCTGTTGCTAGTACTCAAAGTTTTTCATGCTTTGACATGCACAAAGTCCCAAATGGTAGAATTCATGATTTGGACCATCAATTGAACAAAGTTTGAAAGCGCCACATTCACAAGCCCGAAATTCATAATCTGAAAAAGAAATGTACATCCGATAACACGACCGACATCATAACAGAGGCATCTAAGCTGTGCTGAAATCAACATCTTCTTTCCAGGACTGTTGGAGGATATGGAAGAGTGGGTTTTATTTAAAGGAATCTGCTTTTGTGGTGTGTCCAAATCCCAACACAGCCCACTCCCTCTGGGAAATTGCCTGGCCGTGATGCCTTGTGCATGTCTTTCTCCGTCACTGCCCTTTTGTTGGGGGCGTCCAGGTGCCCTCAGATCAGTCTTAACATCCTACACCTTAATCAAGCCAATAATTAATTTCATATCTCCTGCCTAGAAAAAGGAAAGGGTATTTGGTGTTTTCCCAAACCGACTGGTTCATATAATTTAGATGGTGACACTATCTGCAGAGTTGACCACCTTTGGTAAATTGGAGGCAGTGGAGTGGAAGCACTGACTAGCTTCTATTCTCGAAGGACACCATTCAAGGGTTTAACTTTTCACAGCAAATTGTGTGGGCTTGGAGGTGGAAGCGGATACAGTTGAAGGTCAAGCATGCAGTAAGTTTGAAGTGTTGATTAGCTCTTCGTGCCCGAACTGATGCACTGCTGCTGTCCTTTCTGACCAAACCGTCCAATTCAACGCTTGACGTCTCTTAAAGGCTGTTTTGATCAATAGGAACCTAAATAACATAACTTTCCAATTAACTTGGAAATGAAGTGTTTCTATATTTGATGTCACTTGACTAGTCATTACAATAGGGATCTATTTAATATTTACAGTAAGTTTGTATGTATGGGTATATATGTGTGTGTGTGTGTGTGCATCCAGCAGTGAGTTTCAATGCTGCAATCACTACTCAACAAGCTTTTTAGAAAACCATATCTGGTGCATTCATGAAGCCAAAAAGCAATATATTAACCCGAACAAACCATAAATTAGATCAGGACAGTTTTAAGCAACACTACTTTATATTCAGCTGTAATGCTAATCAAATACACCTGGAGAAATGCATGAAAGGATTCCAGGATCACCCAAATTTGCATACAGTTTTTTTTTTTGATTGTGATGAAGAGTCTTACTCTGAAGAACCATGTACTGTAGCAACTTGATGGGGTATTGAACTTTGTCATAAGTAGCTGTAAATCTGACAATCCCAGTCCTGGTCTGCACTTAGAAATGTGTATGTAAAAGTATGGCTGAGTATGAGGTATTAATGGACAATCAATTAGAATTTTGATACGATGACGCATGGTGTACTAACTGAACACGTATTTTAACTAAACTAAAAAGTGGCTGAGTAATGTCTTGGTTTTGAATTTGGTCATCTGTGATTTTGTTGTTTTTGGAAAGATTTCGACAACCCCAGTTTGAGCCTTGAGGACATATTGGCATGTTGCTAAGCTAACAACATGATATTATAATAAAAAATGACCTACTTAAAAGGAATATTAAATGCACTGAAATGTTTTTAAAACATGTTTCGCTTCATCTTGTGTGGAATATATCTACACTGTACCTAGTATTATTTATTATTTTAGACTGGTTTGATTTTTTTATCTGAAACCAACTAAATTTTGGTCACTTTTTTATGTAAAAGCATTTACCATGTTACTTTTCATCATAAAGTAACAATGTCAGAAAATGAGTTACACTGCATTATGGTAACACATTCATTTGTATTTATCTGCTATCAGCAAGTTTCTCATTAAGAAAGTAATTCCCAGGGTCTGATCTCAGCCTCAGTGGGGATGTACGTGTGTGTGTGTGTGTGTGTGTGTGTGTGTGTGTGTTTGAGTGTGGTCCACAGGATTCTCTATTCACATTTCCACCAGAAGTGGAGGCTTATTTTCCACAGAGCAGCTCAGCCTTTCTTTTTGATGGATGAACTCTATTGAAGTGCCGAGTGTAAAATGGATTTTGTTCAGGTAGTCACTTTGTTTTCATGCTGATAATATTCATTTAAGCCTAGTTTTTTTCTCTGTCACTTTTCCCTTCAGATCCTCAAGCAGGGAAAATGCCGGAGAAAATGAGTTCCCTCCCTCGCCTCAGAGTATTCGCCCTCTGATTCGATCCTGTTTATAGAATGGCTCGCATAATGTACTTAATTCCCAAAAAGGCTTCTTCGAGCCTATTACTGTTTATTTGGAGACCCTTGGAGGACTGCTTTGAGAGACTAGCCTAATAGCCTAACCTTCAGGAAACCTGGCAACTTAGTGGCCATCTGAAAGATACAGATGCTGCTGTGTTTAATGCACTGTATTTTTTTTTATGTCATCTTTTTTTAAAGGTTAGACTTACAGTTCATTTAGTAGGTTGTACTGTATTGAAATGAAAGTGTTTTTGTGTCACTAAAATAGAAATACATTAGTTGTCTAATTAAATGGGGGATCTAATGTGCTCGAATGGTATAGATCTTAAAATTTTTGAGTTCTGAATTAAACATATATTCAAAAATGGGTGTCTGACTGTGATGCTTGGCCAGAAAATGTTCAAATTGTATAGAAATGAAATCAGCATATTAATATATATAAACAAAAGGATTTCAGTACTTTTGTCAGGATTTGATAGTTATATTGTATTTATTTGTACTATTAATACACAGAAATGGACTTTGGTGTGCGTATGATATGCAATTGGTAGGTTTAGGGGTGCAGGGTAGGTGCAAATTATCTGTGCGTCAAAATGCATATTAAATGCACGCCAACAAAGTGCGTATCATTTGCGCACAAAAACGGTATATTAAGTCAGGTTCTGCCCATGAATAGCATGTAAAATACAAAAAAATTATTGTGCTATAGATGGTTTTAAATATGGTTGTTAAATCAATGTCCTAAGTAACATTTTATCAAAATTTTCATTAACAATAAACGGGAACTTAAAATGGACATTAGAATAACAATATATTTCTATTTTCTATAAACGCATTTGATAGTTTTCACTAATATGGTAAGACTTCACAATAAGGTATCATTTGTTAAGATGAGTTAATGTATTACTTAATATGAATGAACATTGAATGACATTAATAAATCCTATTAACAAATGTAGTTAACTAATGTTAACCAGTTAGCTTTATTGTACAGTGTAACCATTAATATTTCCTTAACTTAACCTACAATTCATTTAGGATTGATTTAATTAAGGATTTTCTGCCCAAAGATCATAGACTTTCACATGTTTTTTAACACAGCTAACCTGTTTAAACCTGAAGTTTACATCTATTTTGCTATTTTTAACCATATTTCAGTAACGTCATACAATGTCATCAATTTGGATGGAATCGTTTAGAACGGGAAAGCACTAATATTGTGGAACGTCACGAAATGCATCTAACGTGCCCTTGTTTTCCCTCCAAAATGATGTCAAATCCTTGAGGAGGATGTCTTAAAGAAACTGGCTTTTGTTAAGTTAAAGTTGAATCTATGGAAAATACTACAAACATTGATTCCCACAATATTTACTAGAAAACATGCTTGGATTGACACTGTGATAAAAGCAAACCGACCAATATGATTATCATCATGCAGAATTTTTAATCAAATATTTGAAGCCATATACGATGGAGACAATTGTTTATACCGCAAGCCATATTGAATAAGTCAAGGCCTCTCACATCTTGTTATTCAGTGGGAAAAAAATGTCAAGGAACACAGGGTGTCCATACAAGTCAAATATGAGTGCGATCTCAAGGATTTTCTTTCAGACGGGCTTTAGGAGGTTGTGTCAGCGTGTCGAGGCTCACCTATCTCCTCTAGTACATTACCAAATGCTCTAATTTCCTTGGCGAAGCTGATGTTTATTGTGAGGCTGAAATTGAAAATGGTTGGTAATGGAGAGAGCTTCACAGCCCCGAGACCAATTCTGAATCTAAATTACTTGCTTCTTTTCAATGGCATCGACTGAGAAGAGCTTTGTGCTCCTCGTACCTAATCAACCCCCAGCGTGACCCCGGATCCGCCAGCCCTTCTGGATTAATGATAAAATCCTTGGTTCAAACAATTATTCGACCTGAAATGGCTGTCCATTTTACTCGGAAAATTAAAGAATGTGAAATTATTTTTTTCTCCCCCAAAACTCGCCGTGGCGCGGAGCATCACTTATTTTTGATCTCTGCCCCATAAACTCTTGAATTTCTTTTTTTGTAAGGTTGTTTTTTTTAGTAAAGGTGGGTGCCGGAGACCTCTTGGTTGTCTTTGACAGAGTGTGACGGGAGGTTGGGCAGGAGACGCTCTTATGGGAGACAGTATTTGCTTCCATTATGAAGTCTCATAATCTATAGATGCAGAGAGAGAAAGAATTGTAAGGTTAGAACAAGGCCATGCTCAAATGACACTAATTAGTCGATGCTCGTAAAAGCATTATAAATGCTCCACGCACCCCCCACCACCACTCTCTCTGGGTGAAAAACGCTCCTTTCTCGACGCACACCAGAAGTGTTTTACTTCATCTTTCAGGCAGCGTTGGCTTGTTATAAGCTGATTATCGGAAATCCTTCCATTTTAAGACATCCTTTGTGAGTGTGACAACTCGCTCACGTTCATGTGAACTACAGCTGATGCTTTCTGATAATGTTGTAGTGTAGTAAGTCTAGTTGAATTAATTGACTAGTTGAATCTTAAAAAAACATCACATTGACGTCACAACACACATTGTATTTTGGATAAATAAAATAATTGCTGCTCGCAAATGCAATATTTTACTGTATCCTCCCTTACAAAAATGAATTAAACCATAGTAACCACAAAGGTACCATGGTCTTGCTACACTAACCATAGTTTTACCATGGTATTTATTGTAAAACTGTGGTTATACAAATTGATGCGCTAAAAAAATGTGGTTACTACACTTTTACTGTAATAAAATGGTTTATTCGTTTTAAGAGATACTAAAAATAAAACAATGAATCCTATTTTAGCACATTTCTCCCTTACATTTTCATTAACACCCGATGTTTAACTTATGACTTTAAATAATTTTGAATTATTCAAAAAATTCATGTCATTCACGCTAGTTTTACTGTTTTTATAGTAAAGTAATATGATACAAATAACGCTATTTAAGCACATTTCTCATTCACTTTTTAATTATTTTAATGCATCCGGATCATTTGCTTGTTTTTGAAAATTATTGTCATTTATTGTAAAGCAATATTTTAGCATCTGTTTATTATTGTATTGTACATTCAAATTAAATATAACAAAAAAAAATAAAAACAATATCAGTTAAGCCTATTTATCCTTTATGCGTTTTCATCAATTTTATATAAATATATATATATAATTGCAGAGCTATATTATTTCATTATTACTGTATAGTACAAATAATACACACAGTGATACAAATTTGATCAATTAAGCACATTTCTCCTTTCTATTTTAACTGAATTACTCAGAATAAATGCGTATATGTATATATTTCCCCTCTCATATTACAAACGTACTTAATAGTAATGGTTCTATAAAGGGGCTTCCTTTTATTTCAGAATTCATTTTCTTTTATTGGGATTTTTCTGAAATGCATGACTCAAGCCTGCTCTTGGCATGTTTCACCCATAAGAGTTTACACTCGAGCCATGTTGCTTACTATCTTTCTACCAGATGGGGGCGTCTGCAGCTCCCAGACTCCCACTCAACTTTCCCACTCGTGTCCACATGTGAAGGTTCAGATTTCTCCCACAGTGCATTGTTAATCAACGCTGAAGAACAGGGCGGCGGTGACATGACATTGTAATGATGGATATATAGATCTCATTGGCTCGTCGAATTCAGTCCTTCCCTCCCGAGACCCGGCACAAGTGGCCTTCAGCCCATCATTTCATAATAAAGAGAGCAGGAGAGAGCATTGATAATGGCCCATTTGCAATTTGGCCAGTAATAAAATGACAGCTGAAATAACGCAGGTTCCGATTCGCCACTGATTTGCTCTTATCAGAAGACAACGCCATGATTAAAACAGTGCGTGTCAATCAAATCCATCCTCCTAATAATCCATACACACGGCAATATGTTGGTGAAAACCAATCCGTTACTTTTACCCCGAAGAAATCAAATTTGTAAAGGACGCTCTTGAGAGATTGATTTGATTTTACTTCCTTTTGTGTGTCTTGAAATACAAAGCATGATGGGAAATGCGCTCAGGGTTCAAGAACTCCAGGCGTCTCAAAGAAAGAAAGAATAGGAAGTGCATTACCATGGAAACGACATGGGTGTCTGTCATTGGGGAAGGGATGAGTGCGGATACATGTCGCTTACAGCTGTTGTCTTCAGTCATCCATTAAGAAGCCAAACACATTTCAGTAGTGAACGATCGCTGGAAATCTGACAGTTCAAGCCGCTTGTTTTCAGCTTTGATTTTGGGTGAAACAAATACAGGAAACACTGCATATTAATGTGGTTAATTGTATTATATTTAGTGCCTGTCAAGCGATTAATCGCGATTAATCGGATCCGAAAAAAATGTTTGTGTTTACATAATATATGTGAGTGACCTGTGTTTAGTTATTATGTATAAATAAATACAAACACATGCATGTGTGTATTTAAGAAAAAATATGTTATGGTTACAAATTAAAGGAGCAGTTCATATTTTGAAGAAAGTTTGTAATAGTATGGAAGTCAATGGAGATCAAAAAAAGAAAGTTATCTTTCTTTGTGTTCGTAATGTAAACTTTTATTTTGTATGAAAGTTTATGGGTAAACAATCAATAATGCTCATTGTTATAGATCGTATTGTTTGTGTTTGATGTGCAGCTAGACTTTACTGTTTTTGTTGGGATTTTAATACGACAGATTGAAATCACATGGATTATGAATATAGCAAATCGTCTTGTTGAAAGACACAATATTGTCAAAGGTTTCAAGGCGAACACAAAACATGAATGCTTTTGCTTAGCATAGTTTTGAAGGTTGTCGTTCTTTGTCCATATAAATCCATTAATGTAGCACATTAAGTGCAATGCTTCCTCATGGATGCTAAATGCAAGTTTACGGGAGCACAATTGATCATGTTTTCATGTCGTCGGACTGAAGACTGAAAACATGGCACAGTTTGTCAATAAAATTTAAATAACAATAAATTAGGCTCTGAATGTAATCCAGTCGAAAGGCCTGTCATTGAATTTCTGAAACACCTTCCTTCCCTTTTATTGCAGTCACCTTGCTGTTTTATAATATTTAAACCTGTTTCTATATTTTATTGCATTTCACCAGAATTTATTTAATTTTTTTATGTTCTAGATGTTTTACTTATTGCCTCAGGATCCTATTTATTTATTTATTTTCTTTATTAATTAGTTAATGCATTTAGAAAGTGGATTTTGCCTTCTTATTATATATCATATCAGTCTCATATTATAGTATTAAAACAGTGCTATTTTTGTTGTTAACTAAAACTATCAGAAATAGTTTAAATAAATAAATAAATAAATGAAATATAAATATTAGATTAAGAACTTGACAACACACACACACGCAATGTGCACAGGAAATTAAATGTCCTTAATTGGCAATTAATTAAATACGTTTATGTTAAAAGTGTTAAAATTAATGTATTAATAAAGAAATCAATTATTAATTGATTGACTGATTCTAAAAAAAAAATCATAAAACAACTGATGTAAATGACAAAATATCAAAACATCATCTATAACAAATATATGTATGTATTATTGTTTTATTGTTTTTGTTGTGTTAGTTATTTTTAACCTATATATACGTATAAGTTTGAGTTGAATGGGCCTAACTGCCCCATGTTACAACTTATACAGTAAATTAACGTATGTTTAAGTGTCATATTGTGAAGCAACACAGAGTAACATATTTTACTGTAATTTAATTATTGTTATCCACCTAAATATATTAAGTTACTACAAAGTATAATATCCTACTGTATGGCAACATAGAATATCGAAAAATATTGCATTGTAAAGTAATGCATTGTATCATGTTATACAACAGTGTTTCAACTAAATCTGCTTCAGTATGCAGAATTTAATTGGATGACTTTAAAGTGGCGACACAACCAAACTCTTCTGCGAGTGAAAGATGACTTTGTACCAAAATGCCATTTGATTGGAAGATTGCAACTTTTTTTTACCATCGCGCTTTTCATTGTGTTGTGATGTACTTCTACATTGACCAAAGTAAAAACAGACCTACTTTCCGAAAATGTTGTTATAGCAGTATTTGTGTTTTTCTAACCGCCAGCCCCCAATCCAGTCTCTTTTTTTTTCAGTTGCGCGAAGGCAACAGCCAGTCGTCACGTGCTCAGAAGGCAGTTCCTTCATTATGCAGTGGAAACAATAGTATGTTCATGGCTGCACTAATTATTATTCTGAGAATGTACCAATTTGTTTGGTCCAAAGTGACTGTCAGCTCAGGCTCTGAAAGGGGCAGCGTGCCAGCCATTGCAGTCAAGTGAAAGGAGTCCTTTCATTCAGACTAGTGGGACAGGAATGACCCTCTCGCATATGTGGGCAGGAGACGGGCGTCATGCCAGCCTTGATAGTCTGCGACCAACTCACATCCCTCAGCCCATTAAGTCTGAGTCCCATCATGACTTGGGTTAACGTCAATCCGCGGCCGCCTGAATAACGGTCGTTGTTGCTAGGTTCGCCAAACGTGAAACCTGCGAAAGTCCGAAATCTCCAACTATGGAGTTTGGCGTATGTTTACGCACTGGATTGAAATATGAATTTGTGTTGGGAGTTTTTGCGTGCACTGTTGTCTTGGTGACTGTTCAATGGGCAGTAAACTAAACCTGTTGTTGCAGGTCCGTTATTGCGTCCGTTTTAAAGATAGCTCATGCAAGAACCTCGTGTAACGCCGCTCTTCTCATAAAACATTGGGAATAACATCCGTGTAGGTGTTCGTGATTATCCTTGAGCTTGTCTGCAAGATGCGACGGATTGGTGTTGAAAGAGTAGTGAACTCCTGGAATGCCCATTGAATTCCAGGTATTTTTTTCAATAATATATATGAACAGTACGTCTCAACCTTTTCTTTAAAAAAAAGCCATTTCTTTCTGGCTACTTTGTATAGGTAGCTATGTAACTACTGCTACCTCTAAATGGTTTAAAGCTGGGGTTTTTCATATTTTAAATAAAATTACTTGATAAACATATAGAACAAGTGGAGAGCATTCACTTAGTACCTGTGAGGAATCAGCTGACTCAGTGGGATCTATATGCAGGCTTTTATTATGGCGCGTAGTCAAACAGGAAATGGTCGAAACACAGGCAGACAAACAATGTCAAAGATA
>JAUCNO010000460.1:3668055-3729951 GCA_032353835.1 Enteromius viviparus
TATAATATTACTGTATTTATTGATTTATTTATCAAACTTTTAGTAAGTTTATATTATTATTAATTTATTATTTTATAATTCAGTTCCACCTTATTTCTAATCATTATTTACTTAATTTTAGTTTTTTTCATTACAAAGTGTAAGTTTTACTTAATCTTTTGTTTTATGTTATTTCGGATTTCAGATTATTTCAAATTCTGAAAATGGTTTCAATAGTTTTATAATACTAGTTTGATAGTTTTAAATTAATATTTTTGAATAAATTAAAGTATATTTGAAATTGTAATAATAACATTAACTGTATACATAGATCTATAAATAATAAATATTAATTTATATTAATATATTAGATTACAGTATAGATTGGTAAAACTCTTTACAGTATGGAATGGTCATTTTCCACCTGCCAAAATGGCACATTCTTTAAAGGCTCTTCCTCTCATCAGTGCCCTCATGTTTAGCAATGGCTCATTCACTCTTTGTGGCAATATTGGGATCCAGGCTTGATTTTGTTACAGCAGGGATGTGTGTGTCATAGGGGCCGTGTGGACGGACGCTTCTGTACCCAGCTGTAGTTCTAGTTTAGATTCCTGGCCTGTTTTCATGCAGTGAGTGTTTGTCTTTGATCAGATCCGTCAGCAGTAATCAGTGGCATTGTACATCCATGACCTGTCACTAGGGGCATCTGAACTCTGCCGTGGAAGTGAGTGTGGCTGGGATCTAGTCAAAATACCATGCTTTGTTTTACTGGAGAACTCTTTGATACTTCATCTTGAAAGTATTTTGTTGGAAGTGTGTTAGCTGGAGTATTTCCGTCATGCCAGTACTTCAATGCAAAGAGACCAGGAAGTTTGAATTCTTTGAAGCAGTGATGGACGATATGACCAAAATAGTGTAATAATGGCAAAAATACTATGTTTAAATGTATTGAATGAGCATTTGTAGTGTACTTGCATCTATATTAACCATCCGATGAAGGCTGTTGAGTCAAATACTTGATATATCTCAATTTTATTACATTTTATATAGAACTTAATGGTTATAAATAAAAAATAAGAAGTCATCATCATTGTTGTATATATTCATATGCTTCTAATGGTACATCAGTTAATAAATAAATAAAGCATAAATAAATCATTAATAAAGCATATTGATTTATGATGTACAAAGTTCTAGAATGTTCTAGAATTTGATATCATATATTTTTGAGGAACTTATGTAAGTTTCAAGGGAAGTTTAAATTTAATGACTCTTTAAATTTAATGTCATTTGGTGTAACCATGAAGTATATTTTCCAAGTTTCTTAAATATTTATTTACAAATAACATGTTTTTTAGGAGTCGCACCATATGACATGTTACAACCTTGAGAGTTATTAACCTTGGCACACTGGTCTGTTCTATGATGCCGTTTGTCGGTTGCACCACATAATTTTAATGTGTCGAACAAAATAAATGTCATCAATGTTGACTTTTTGACCATTTGACCAATGATCTTTTTTTTTTTTTTTTTTTCATTTTTATTATTATTACATATATAATGATATTCTGAGAGTTGCACCACCTTGACATTTTTTACTGCTAAATATTACTATTTTAAAAGTATAGTAATAGTGTTAATCAAAACCTGAGCATCTTATCACATTATTCACACAAGATATAAATAACATGCTGTAATGTGTGAAACTAAATTGTCTCCCATAATTACGGTGAAAGCGCATTCACAATAATATTTGGCCGTATTTGTCCGCAATCTGAAAGATTGCAATATACTGTTTAGCAGGGTCTGTTGTCCATATTGTTATCAGCTAACACCAGTCATGACCTTAGTTCTTTTGTAAAACCTTGTTAGTTATTCCCTAGATATTGAGGCCTTTGTATCTACTCGCGGTCTGACTTTCAAGGAGTCGCGTTGATGTCGCGAGGAGTGCCATTGTTAGGAAACAAGCTCTTTAAATGTGCTAAATTCTTCAGCCCCCAAAGGTAGAACACACACCTCTCTTTGTGATGCAGCAATGCCGAGGAATATTGAGCCGAGGTGCCAACCGCCCCACAATGCTCTTCAGATGGGCCGCACAAAGGCTCTTCTCACAGCATGAGCCAACAATGGCAGTAACGGACCTTTTTGCTGTGCTAATGTGGGCCGAACTGTCATGCAGATCTACGTACAACTGCTACTCTCCACCCTGCAGCAACAACCGCTTTTGTTTTAAACTTGTAGCTTTGGGGGTAATTCAGCTAATTGCTTGACAGGTTCTCACTCCGAGGGAGATTAGGAAGTCTTTGGCGGCTTCTGCGGTGACTTAGCGCCGCAACAATTTGTACTAATTAGGATCCATAGAAAAAAACCCCCAAAGCTAATATGCGATTGGCTAAGCATCTTAACTTTATTACTGGTTTGGGCTATGCTGATAATAACGCTACAATGGTGTACGTCAAAGAAAGGGATTGTGGAGAGGAAATGGTGCTTTGTTAGTTGTCGAGATTTTCACGGAGATTACTTCAATCCACCTGCAACTTGAGTAATAAGTAATAATCTATTTTATTTACACCTGAAATACTTAATATAATTAATGAATGCATCTTTGGCGACTTGCATATATATATATATATATATATATATATAATATTTTTATTATTATTATTATTTTTTTTTTAAAGGAATAAAAGTAAAAAAGTCTATAAACACATATAACCCTAAAAATCCCACGGTGTATACTGATTTAAAATCTTATCACTCAGCATCTATCTGGTAAATAAATACATACATACATGGTTTAAATAAGGCTGTTAAACAAGTACATAGGATTATAAATATACAGTATAAACCTAGTTATTGTGCATGTAAAACACATTTAGTTCATTAGTACTATTACATTCCTAGTTATATTCCTTATCCTTTGTACACAACTGACAAATATTTATTGAGTCACGTTTATTCATTTAAAGTTTAAACATTGTAATCTGGATTTTATATGAGAATATATGTGCGTATATAAATTGTGATATAAGTGAAGTGACATAATTAATGAAAAATCAGATTGTTTAATGCTTTCCAGTGTTATTTTAGTATTTTTGTACAATTATATATTTATTAATATTTTAAATATGCTTTGATTTTTTCTTTTTTTCTTTACATTTTGAGTTTTTAGTTTAATTTAATGTAATTTATTTTTTTTATTAGTAGTTATTTTCTCTGTGCTATTGTAATTTTTTTTCTTGTTTTAAATTACTATGTGTATGCTTATTTTCTTTTTTAATTCATCGATGTTAGTGCTTCATTTCTAACAAAAATGCTTAATTTAAAATTTTTAGCTTTAATGCTTTTCACTCAGATTCATTATCCAAGAAAACAAAGATAAAATGTTAGATTTTAGAAATCCAACATTTCAGCATTTCTAAGTTTGGCATCAATCAAGCTAATGGTTGTGTACTTAGCGTGACCGCTGGGTCATGCACTTGCCCCGCGAATATAAAGTCCAGCAGCCTCAGGGGCGTGAGTATTAGCACCTCATTAAAGTAACACCTTCCTCCAGCTGCGGGGCGACCCCGGGGAGGACGAGCACTACTGAGGCCGGCGAGAGATCTCACACCTCCCCAGGGAAGGCTTTATGTTGCTGTTCACTCACCAGGGTGTGAAGAGACACTTGCAGAGCTCCACGACATCTTGACACAGCTACTGTTTAACAGCAGGAGTCTCTGTTTACTCTTCAGCAGGAGAGAGACAGACTCACTTATAATGACTTTACAGTTGTTGTTGATGTAGACGAACAGTAATATACTGCGTTTCTCGTAGGTCTGATGTTTGTTACCATTGATTCTGAAAGTTTTTCAGAATAGTGGCCGCTGATCAATATAATGACAATGGAGTGACCCTAAAAGTATCGGGGCGTTTAAGTATGACTTACTGTAAAATGTCTGAATGCAATCTTTCCTCAAATCTGCCTTTTCTGAGATTTTTTTTTATTTAGCTGGTGTCAAGGTGTTTTATATTGGATGGATGACATTAGTTTTCCTTCAAGTTCACATAGAGAAACCACAACTGTAGGGAATCACATTAACTATCAATACTTACAAAAAGAGTATCTAATACAACACTGGTGTAGAAACTATTCTATAAATATTCTACAGGCAATTTTCAGTCAGAAATTGCTCGTAAATTTAACAAACTACAAAAAAATCAACAAGTAATGAATACATTTAAGTAGAAAACTAAAAGAGTTATTTTGTAAAAATGTACTTAAGAGTGCTGTCAAATGATTAATTTCATCCAAAATAAATGATTTGTTTACATAATATATGTATGTGTATTGTGTATACTGTATGTCTGTGTTTATATGTATACATAAGAATATACACATAACACACGCATACATTATGCAAACAAAAACTTTTGTTTTGTTTTAACAGCGATTAATCGATTGTCAGCACTAATACTTAATACTCTTTATGTACAACTGCAAAGTTTTCACACACACACACACACACACACACACACACATACACACACACACACACACACACAGCCCAAACCGTGGTGTGTAAATCAAGGCAGTTGTGTAAGTATTTGAAGAATCTGCAACATTTTATATAAATAACTGAATTTAAAGTGCATAGTCTGACATTGATTTTGTAAGTGTTATAATGTAATAAATGCGGTTACAATTATTCATAAGATTGTGCAGTGCATTGAAAGGTGCATTACAAGGCATAATCAATGCATTAAAACTTCTTTTATTACATTTTAGGCTTTTTAAGTGTTACCGAAAAATCACGATCTTACCGTTTACAAATGCTCATTTTTAATGGCAGTTTAATTTATTGCTTCAATTTGTCACTTGCTGCAAAGCACATGTTATTCACCATAATGATTAACCTGTATTATAATTCAGCATTGATAATTATTTCCACGACTGCAAATATTATGATAGTCATGTGTTTAGATAAAGTTGTGATTAATTGATTAGCCAGAGCGCCTACCGGCCGCCCGACCACACCATGTTATCAGAGAGAATGATCTTGACATGCTAATCACACAATGTTTTTGTGCTGGAAGTCTTGACGTAAGTGATGAATGATGTTCAGATTCCCACTGGGTGAAACAAAAGCAGTACTCCTGCCTCACCTTGTCGAGCGGCTTGTTTGGACTAGAGGCTTAAAGGAGGTGTCAAAGTGTGCCTCTCAACTGTAAGGAGCTTTCCTCTGGAGCAGCAGGCCCTCGTTCACACACAGATAATCACATCCCCCCCGTCCCAGACCTGTGGAGCTCCCACACACTACCTACCGAGGCCTAACCTGTCATTCAGCATGCACAAGTACACTTAAATTGAGAATTTTCACATATTTTTCATTGTCTAAGCATATTAGAGAACATAGAAGTAGTGTTGATTTGGGGTAGGTTACTTTAAAGTTGTGTTCATGTAGGGGGAGTTTATGTAAAATTATTACAAGTTTATAAACTGCTGTGTAAAAATGTATATGTGTGAATTTGACAGATCCAAAGCTATTAGTGTTTTTAAATGTTAGAAAGGGGTGTTTCTTGGGATTCAAACCCATAACCATGTGATTGTAATTCAAGACTTAAAATGTATAGGAACATAAAAATGCGCATGTGTGAATCTGACTGGTTCAAAGAAACTTACAGAGCATTTAGATTATAAAGGTTTGCAAATTGCTATCACAATATTCAAGAACTAAAAGTCTATAGCAACATAAAAATGTATGTGCATGAGTGATTTTACCAGGTCCAAAGAAACGTACTGAGCATTTAAACTATACATTTTACAAATGTGTGTTCCCTGGGATTCAACCCCATAACTTTGTCATAACTATCACAATGTTCTAGATCTACTGGATCTAACCTAGATCTAACCTACAGTGCATTTGTATAATACAACATTTTATATGTTCCCTGAGATTCAAACCCATAACCTTCTCATAACAGTGTCCTACACCCAGATAGCACGTCCTGATTTTGCCAAGTCCGATGTGTCCCAAGGGCAACATATTTAGTTGACCCTGGAACAACATTTCAATGCAAAAATACAGTCTTGACCATATCTCGCATTTAAACTATACATTTTACAAATGTGTGTTCCCTGAGATTCAAACCCATAACCTTGTCATAACAGTGTCCTACACCTAGAGAGCACGTCCTGATTTTGCCAAGTCCGATGTGTCCCAAGGTCAACATATTTAGTTGACCCTGGAACAACATTTTAATGCAAAAATACAGTCTTGACCATATCTCTACACCTAAACCTAACCTTACCCATGAGTAATGCCTAAAATCATATTAAATGATAGATGATTGACACTGATGTATAAGCACCAAGCACCGATTATAGATCTGTTTTAAAATAAGTGATATAACTATTAATATGTGCAACGTGACATTTCATCAGTGTTAAAACAGGTTGTTGGTAAGGCAGGAAATACATTCATTATTTTTCTTTATGCATTCATGATCATTTTCCATGACCCAATGAATTGAGCTTAAATGGTAGCAAATAAATTTTGTACTGATACTGAATGCCCTTGTGGTTCAACATTTTGTGGTCGTGGCCACGAAGGTTTAGTTTAGTGGTATTTAGAGGATATGAAGAGATAGAGGAGACTGTGTCTTTGTGTTTGCGGACGGGCTTAGATCTGACCCCAGGTCAAGGACTGAAACGGACTTGACCTTCGATTAATCTGTTGATTGGCGGCCTTGAGCCGGAGCATATGTACTAAAATTGCTTTTGAATCAGTACAGCCTTGACATCAGAGTCATGTTTCGTTATTCCCCCTTTATTGCATTAAACCACATTAAATCATAATGTGATTTCCCACCCATTGCAATAATATAATGTGTGTTTTCAGATAAACTAGAGTGCACATGAAATGAAAAAAAAGGAGATGGTGGAAGATTTCCATGGAAATGTGAAGCAGCAATTTGAGTCTAAAAATAGCTTCATTACCATGACCAGATCCTGAGACCTATTTATGTATTCATTGAGCGAATGAACAATTAAAGTGCACAGATTGGCACAGGAGAGGTGCGAGCCAGCATGGGGTTTGTGTCAACACCGCTGGCGTCTCCTATGCTCTTATCCAGTTGTTGATATCCATTTGAGTATTCCCCACTGAGATCCATTAATAAAACATAGGGGAAAACATCTCATCCTCCAGTGCAAAAGATAAAACAAATCAAAGATGTTTTGGAGGAAGAGCATATTATCTAATCGGAATATCATCATGTTTAATGACGTTCAGTGTTTTGGCCTTTTGTCAGCTCTTTTAAAGTTCATATGTGAAATTTTGGCGAATTGGATATTGCCATTGTAAGAATAATAATAGAATTGTAGAATATTCTATTCTTTTGTTAGATATTCACAGTATTTTGTACCCGCCAACATTTTACGATGTAGTTTTCCTTGGGTTTGAAGGAAGTTAGAAGGGATAGGACAGTTCTCCAAGACTTGTCTTCTCTTTGAGCCTAAGTCTGTTCTGCTGTCCGTCAGGATGTGTAGGTCACTTTGAAAGAGTTTAAATATGTTGGCCACATTAGCTCCTCTGTTTCAGTAATGCGCTTAAATGTTGGACGGAGAGTATAGAATCCCTGTAACACTGCCGTTCGTGAATAGACTACTTTTTCCCAAAGTTGATGCCTTCTTGGTTGGGTCCCATCTGCTGCGATTGAAAGGCCTTGAAAAGGTTTTTTTTTTTTTTGGATTGTTCCCATATCCAAAGAAAGCCCTGGCTCTTGTTGGCAGCTGAGTTCTCTGGGCAGACACACAGACCCTAGACATCCCCTCCCATTTCATTCTTACTTTCTCAGGCCTTTCAGGAAGGAAGGCTTAGGAAAAAGGAGGGATAAAAAAGGCCTCAACTGAGCTTTTTGTGCGACTGGTTATTTTTGAGTGTGAAGATTCATATGGACGGCCATAGTGTTTGTCTGAATCTCAAATCCTTGAGTCCTTGAAATCAGAAATGGGATCTACTGACAAACAGTGCCGTCTTCCAATTAGCATTTAACATAAAAACCATTGGGATATGTTACGTGGCCCGCTCTCGCTCTTGCTTCTACACACTGTTTATTTGGAATGAATTACAATTTGTTGGGAAGCTCGACTAGACAAACCACCCCTCCCCCAAGGTTAGTTGGAGTGTCCCAGCTCATATTCAGATATGTCTTATCTGTTCTCCTCAAGCCTCTCTGTTTTCAATGCAAATAATGGTCGTGGTTCTACAGAATGGCAGTCCTGCCCGGGTACCATCCCTCATTCAAGAGCTTTTGTGCCACACCATTTAAAGAAGCTGTCAAGTTCTTTCTGCACTTGGCAGGGAAGGCCACATCTACAGTGCCACAGAACTGGCAAAAAGGAAACTTTTTTTGTTTGCTTGCTATTGTACAGGGCTGAGTGAAGGGGAATTTTAGCAACATGTAATTTACTCTTGAGGCTTTTACAGTACGTCGCTTTAGTGATGGTAATTTCTGCCTTTGTAGGTATGAAAGGATAACCATCAATCAGTTGTCAATTGGTCAATTGCCGAAGTGATGAAAAGGAAGGGCTTGAACAATTCCCCCTCTTTGGCTACCTAGAGGACTCGGGAGTGTGGGGGAAAATATGGAAGCTGGATGGGTTAAGAGAGTGGAACCGGATCACAGGTACAGTCCTGGGAAGACTTTAAAAAGTTACCAAAAATTTGGAAACATTCAAACCAAGGGGATAGTTTTTGCTAACTATATTTTAGTCAACCACCTTAGGCCTTAAATGGCTTGTTTATTAATTGCACAGTTTGCAGCATCCTTTACTTGACATCTCCTAATTGCAATTAGACTCCTGTGGTTTTTACTTCGAATAGTCTCTTGGGGTTGTTTTAAACTGTACGTCTAAGCTAAAGTAGGCTATAGATTGTTCAGGTGCTTATTTTACAGTTGTATTGCAAAAGGAGTTTTGAGGAAACCATTGAACTTTCAGGCATCTATTCAGGAGTGACTTGCAAAGCTGTGGATTTGTGGTGCTTGTTTGAAACCTCCCTTCAAAAAAGACCTTGCTGAATAAAGAATGTTTATTGTGTCGTCTGCTACAATGTGAAAACATCCTGCCCCCAGCAAACCTGCCGACAACACACTTCTCTTCCACTGATATTGATTTTGGTTTACATCTAGCATCACCCGCAAGCTGAATGAACAGGATTACAGGCCGCGGAAAAGCGTGAGATATCATCAGCTTGTGATCCAGCCCGTGGTTTCCTAGCTACCGTATTGTCTATTCTGTTCCGCTATGTGAAAAATGTTGAATATCAACAATGGGTTTCAGTGCTGTATTGTTGAGTTTTGTATGAACTAATCTTGCTTCACTAAAAAAGACCTACAGCTTGGACAAAAGTCTATAGCCAGTGCATTCCTAGCTCCCCTTACACAGAGACAGACACAGTCAGAGAGAAGACACGCTGGGTCTCGGCTCGGCTCTCCTCTGCTAGCAGGTGGAACTCTGGATATCTATGGGTCTTGGGCCTGCTGGAAAAGGCAGGCAGGGGAACGCTAAAAGGCAAGGTAAGCTGACTCTCAGAAATTCATGTCAGTCTTTTTTATCTTATGGGATATGTTTGGCCTTGTTTGGAAACTTGTGCTCAGGTGGGATCGCGTATATTCATGAGCTGTGTGTGTGTGCCAGCCGGTGCATGTGGGGTGGTGTGTGAAAAGCTGCCAAAAGGAGCATGCTGGTTGTTTTGAGTTGGAGACAGATCGCGTATAACCTGAGATGCGGCGAGTTTAGTCGGCATTAGGAACGCGTGACCCTTGCTAATGGCTCTTAGAGAGTCTCCGTGAATCCGAGGTGTGAACACCTGTAAACACACAGATCCATGCTGGTACCTTTATCCCTCCTTGATTTGCAGGTGCCTCGGGTCGCAGACTAAAGCGCATTGCGTCTCCCATGCGTTAATTAAACGGAATGCTACATGTGTACTTTGTTGCTCTTGGCCGGCTCTTGTGTGCTTTCTGTCATTCCTTTCGGATTAATGAATGCAACGCAAGAGAAAGCCGCCTGATGGGGGCGGGCTGTGTTGGGTTTAGGGATGCCTTATCTTGAGCTATGCTACAGATGCTGCAATTCCGCACACTAACCTTTGTGACGCAACCCACAAAGTTTTTTTTTAGACTGGGTAAAATGGGTAGAAACGGCTACTATGTTTGGGAATTTGACGGACTTCAATTATTGCATTTGATACACGTCGGTACACATTTGCAAGATTCTTTTCAAATCCCAGTCGCTCCATTTTATCAGCATATCCATTAAACTCATTGTTTTGGCACCTTCCTCAACCTGTTCAATGAAACTTAATTTTCAAAAATATAACTTCAAAGCGTAACTTGTCGTAGAGAAGATCGGAATTACTTTGATGGATTTGTTGGTTGCACTGGAAGAATAAATTATTGCAGGGGACGAAGGGCTTTCTAGTTTGCAGTCATGGCAAACATGAAAACACTGACCACCCCCTTTCCTACCCCACTACTGCCCTCTCTCTTTTCTCTTTTCTACCTGCTTGCCCTAACGTCTGATCTCCTTCGCCATGCTCTCAAGTCTGAAATCCCCCGCCCTATTCCCATCATTGTCAGTCAATTATAGGCTGGAACTGAACTAGAAAATCAGGTACAATCTAGCAATTAGTACAAAGGGTTTCCACTGTAGTGTAAAGGCAGGGATGCCGGACCCCAGCGGCTGTAAAAAATGGCCTTGATTGCCCACGGACACTGGAGTTTAGTGCTGCTTGGGTACACCCTAAAGATGCTGCCTCCTGCCCCACGGCTCCGCGCGGCAGAGTAGCGCATGGCGGGGTTCCTTTTCTGAGATCTCCTTTTGTGCGTGTGTGTTTTTGCCTCCCCTGCCTCTTCATTATCCATTTCTGCCATTACATGCACTCTAAGTGAGTGAACGCAACAAAAGAGCAAGTTGTCGGCTGTGCAAGGAAGCAACATCTCTGAAAAGGGAAGAGATGTTAATGTAGTACAGTGATGGTAAGCCTAGTGGACAGCAAATGCACCATCTTTTATCTTTTTGCGAGTGTTGCGGTCTATAAAGCATCATCGCACTATGTTTGGATGCCTGGTTTTAAAGGTAGACATTAAGTCAGGCTAAGAGCAAATGTGGCCGTGAGCTCACAAGTGCAAAAAAATCCAGCTCCAAGCAACTGGGTGGTCCGAGACACCCACTCTATGTGAAATTTAATATCTGAGTGTGGTTTTGAGGACATTGTGTTTGCTTAACAATTGTGATTTATTTAAAATAAATCAATTCCTGAGACAATGTCAGTAGTGCTTTGTGGGGGGGAAAATGAAGCATTGTAAACAATCCGATTATGTTTTATTAGTATTAAAATGATTAATGATTAGAGCATCCGAATGGCTAGCAAATTGACACTTTAAAAGCGAATCAAAACATAATTGCAATGTTTTATGTCACATTCACTTTCAACATATAATTTGCGACATAAATCGAGCCGTTTCCTGTAATGTAATGTTAAGCTCCTCTCTGTTTACTGTTGTTTGTCGTTTTATTTTAAGCCTAATCTCATTGAGGTTTCTGATCAGCTTAATTGTGTAATTCAGTCACTTTGATCACAGGAATTACGTTTATGTTGTAAGGCAACTTCAAAAACGGTTGTTTTGACATGAAGACTTTATTACCGAGCTTCAGAGAACATACTAATTCTTTTAAAGCTACTGAAATCAAACACTTTCTTAAATATCATGTTTGACCATTTTACAAGAAAGAGAAAAAAAACGTTTTACATTTTAAGTTTCGACGGTTTTTATTTAAACTTAACATGCGAAATAAATATAGAAACACAAATCAAACTTATAGCATGATATTTTTAATTGACTTTTTTGATGCCTTTAATGGTCCCTAGTCAGAATACAGTCTATAACTGTTAATATTTCAAGTACTGTCTTTATTATTAATGCCTGCTTTGTAAGCACACATCATTTCCTCTCACAAAAGCAGTCAGGCCAGGGGGGTGGGGGTAATGCTGTGTGTCCATCCGTGTCTTCCTGCTCTGGCATGCTACTTTTCTGGCCTAAATTCCCAGGAACTGGCTTTATTTTTTAGCCACTTTTGTTTTCAACTTACCCTGGCCGTTCTTTTGAGCGCTGTTAAACTGAAACTGCTAAATTAGCTGTCTGGCTTCGTGTCCCACTTGTTGGGATGTGAACATATGTCCATTCGGCTTAATATCAATGTGTCCTTGATGCTTGTGGTTGGATGTCAGAAACATATGTGCCTCTTCTCTGACATCTGCTTGACTTCCCATTAGCATTTCACAGTTTATGGCAGATAGCTGTTAAAACGAACACACTAAAACTATTAACGTTGATTATCATGGTTTTGGTTTGTATTTCTAGCAAGTGTATGATTTTATCAATATTTAAATTACTGTATACATAGACATTTATAATCGATATTTGTCAAACTTAAATAGTTGAAAATCTGAATAAAATCTAAACTTTGAGAGACATTTCGGAACTTACGGACTGTTACCCTGTTTGGCCTGTGTTCAGCACTCTGCTGTGAATGCTGGGAAGGCACTGCTGTTGATATAATAGAGCAGATCTGCTTCAACCGAACACAATGCAGTGTTAAGACCTGATCTGAGCTTGCCTGTCACAGCCAAACGCTGCATATCAGAAAGCGCCACAGGAATACAGGCTGTCCAGCACTTCAGACCGTCCCTCATGAACAGAGGATAGAGAGAAATAGGATTAGAGGGAAAATCATATAAGCAGTTAATTGAACAACAATACCTTTATTCAGAGAATGTTGGATCAGAATCTGAGAACTGCACACACCAAAAGTGGAATGCTGGGATTTTTCCATTTGACTATGAATTAAATCCCTTTAGATGTCTTAGAATTTTACATTAATGCTACACGTAGTGTTTTTAAAATGCAATTACATTCAAAGTAAAACTACAGTATTATGCACTTACATATGTAATTACTATGTAATAAACACATTAAATTTAGCATTTTCTTTAAAACAATTACAGTAGATGTACTTGATGTAAGTGAAATTAATAGAATTGTATAACACTAACAAAACCTATTTAGACGTTTGAGAACTTGAGAACCTTCTTTAAAACTACAATTCTATGCACGATATAACTTAAAGTGGACATTAAAAGAAATTATTAATCATGAGTAACATTCAAAATTGTTTATATATTAATGTGTGCCTTGTATATTTATTATGTATATAAATACATGTTTGCATGCATATATTTCAGAACAATAAGGTGTTTATATATTAATACATTTATGTATAATTCATTTGAATATAGATATGTATATAAATTTACATATTTTCACAATATATACTGTATGTGTGTATATGTGTGGATTTATATATACATAATAAATGTATACCAAACACACCCACACACATATTATGCAAACAAAAACAATATTGTTAAAAAATGAATAGTTTTACAGCACTAAAATAAATATTTACTGAATTTGTGGAAAATGTTCACATATTTTGTTGTTTCAGTAAAATTGCTGTACATGCTATTTAATACATGTTGTTCATTACTTATTACACGGTAATTACATACGTAATAACAATGTTATAAACTCTTTTTTTAATTTCTAAAAAACGAAAGAAGCAAACGGTGTGTTTTCAATTGACATTAATTTAGTTTTCTTTGTTCCATGCATGTGATGTAAAATGGTTAAAATAGCACTAGCAAAAACTACTTAGAAGATGGTAAACTTAATTCCTAATGTAATAAATAATAATAAACAGCATTGTTTATTGGTTCCATAAATAACACAAAAAATAACAAATGTCTATGAGTTGCTAATCAGTATGTGTATCTATAATTAACTTACTTACATAATCAATAAACCATCAATAACAATTATACAGATCAGCACTGCAATGTTTTCTTCTGTAGTCTGACTTTATGACATCCTGTGTCTCTCTAATATGTTTAAATGGAAGGACACTGAAATGGAATAATTTTATTGAGCAGTGGCAATTGATACACTTTTGTTTACATGTAAAATGTAGGTGAGGTGTGTGTGTGTGTGTGTGTGTGTTGTGGGATTTCAGGGATTCCTGGCACTCTCTCTGGGGAGGCCGGTCAGGATGGTGTGTCCCCAGGGTACGGCCGCCGCACACTAGCTGTGTGTTCCCATATAATGAGGGTCAACAACAGTTGTTTAATTTAGCTTCCACAAAAGGCAAAAGAAACCACTGAGCTTTTCAAATCTCAAAGGCCGTGACTGTCACCCAAATCAAGATGTATGGATTTGATTCATGTTGTGTCTGCGTTCTGGTGAATATCCAGCAGGTCGAGCCTTTCCCAGAGTCGGAACGAATAAATGAGACTTTTATGAAATTTGTGACGCAAGAAATCGCATTTTCAACAGTTAGTCAGACAACGAGAACGAAAGAGTGGCATTTCTTGTCTAATAAACTCCAAGGCTAGTGCTTTTCTGGTTTTATATGGGATATTTTAGTATCCACTTTTAATGTTATGATATGATCATTTATAATAGATTTTATTATCATAGTAATGTAAGATTGACAGTAGTATTGTTTTGTGATATCATATTGCATGAAAGTTATACACAGTATATCTTGTATAAATTCAGATTTCATTTCTTTTCCCTTTTTTTTCTTTTGTTTTTACTTAAATCTCAATAAATATACAATTGCAATGGTGAACATTGGTTGTATATTTTATAAATGTTTTTCATTAGCTACTACACAGTACTACATATGTAATTACAATGTAATAAACACTAAGTTAGAATTTTATAGAAATAAAATAGAAAGTTGAGGCTCTCACTGTTTTATTTGACATTAAAACATCTAGAGTAAAAATATCAAATAAAAAAAGCTTTATTGCTGCCATAAAATGTAAATGTCTGCTGTATGTGGTATAACTTACTGTATCAGTAAGGAAATAGATTATCCATTGTGTTTATGTTCATTATTTATTTCTGTATTGTTACAGAAGATCAAATGTAACAGAATTTCTTTGGTAGTGTTTTCTCGTCCCATATGTGTAAGTGTCAGTGTTATCGGTTGAGTCTGTGTCTATGCTGGTATTTGTGTAGGGGGCGAGATGATGATGTAGATGATGTATTTGTTTGTAGGGGGTGTCGGGTGTCGCTCTTTAGTGCTCGACTGAGAGGAAGACCTGCTGTAGTGATCCAGCCTGATGAAAAGTGAGGCTACCGCTGGGTGCTGAGAAAATGAGAGCCATTACTGGGCCAAAAACACTGTCATTTGGGTAAAGAATGAGCCAGCGAGAGGTGCAGCCAGGCTGGGATACAGAGCTTGATGTTACAAAAGGGGGGCCAAGGGGGAGACGGCAATTTTACCTGGCAGGGCTTTGAGGTGCCAGCGAAGCGCAGATGAGACTGTAATCAGAAGGCAAAGGCCTTCTCGCGCTTTGTGTCGAGGTGGTCAGAACTGTAAGGAAAATGAGTCGGCAGAGCTGAGCCGTGCCCAAAGACTATAGAGTCAATATCACTGCTGAAGAACACTGACTGAAGAACAGATTCCCTTTTAATCAACAGTATTAAATCTCCCAGAAAAATGTTTGATTCGATACAAAATGGTTTATGAAATAACGTAGCTGTAATATTTGTTGTTTTTTAATGTTTTTTTTTTTTTTTTTTTGGATGAACAATATTAGCTGTAATGTAAATTTAAACTTAAACTTACAGCTTTAAAAAAATTTAACTAATAATTACTTGTGATATTTTTAATATAACCATAATAATAAAAATAATGATAATAATTATTGTTGTTGTTAGTTATTACTGATCATTTTTATAAGGATTCCTTTTAATAAATTTGAATTTTCATTATGCTTGAAACAATTAAATATTAGCCTTAACAAAACATGTCTTACACTTTTTTTTTTACATTATTATTATAATTATGATTTATTTTAATATTAATTCACATTATTATAAGTTATATCAACCTGATCTCACAGCAATTCGTACATATTTTATGAGGTGGCTAATTCGTACGAATTTGTACAACCTCACTCGTATGAATTCATACGATTTATTTTAAATCGTACGTATTTAACGAGATGCCAATTTGTATAAATTTGTACGAATTACCTAAACATAACCCCGCTCCTAAACCTACCCATCACGTGGTTTTAAACAAATCATACAAAATTGTACGAGTGAGGTCGTACGAATTAGTACGAATTGGCACAAATTTGGCACCTCGTACGAATATGTACGAATTGCTCATGAGATTGTGTTGGTTATATTATAATTGTTATTATAGTTATAGTATAATAATAATACATATTTTATTAACAACATTTATCCTATTAAATATGTTAAATTATAGAGTATTGTTGTAGTTCCTTCTTATTTTTAAATGATGATTAATTTTAATAACTGTTGTTATTATTAACTGTTTATTAACTGTTGTACAGTTGTTGTTATTGTTAATAACAGTGACATAAAATAAAATAATGATGATGATGATGATGGTGATATTAAAAATAATACTAATTATTAATATTATTTAATGAAGAAAGTGTAAATATTGTTTGACCAATCAAAACGCCATCACAATCCCAAGGTTTTGTTGCCAGCGTTTTGCTATACAGTTTATAATGTGTTCTGGGTGTTTTAGGCCGTTGCTAAGGCGTGACCATGTGGTTGCTAGGGTAATCTAGGTTGGTCCGTACAGGCTCAAACTTAAAGGATTTCTTCACCCGTTTTAGCATCCACGGAGGGAAACACACATTAGTGATCTGGTGATTAGGATTAGTATAAGCAACAGCAATAGTGTCTGCATTAAATATTAATCCAAAAATTAACAAGAGTGTTTGAATCTGTATATTGTAGTTTCCTGTGAGAGTCCAATCAAAGGTCGCCCATCATTTGTTACCCTCGAGTTTCAATTTCATCACAATTTCTTGTGTATTGAAGAGAAAAGGGATTTAATTTGAGCACTTTTCTAATTGATGGCGCTCATTTAGGCTGGTTGTGAATGACAGGAAGCGCTCGCGATTCGCAGCACTTCTTGTTTACAGAGCTGAATCTCAAATCACTCTCTGCCTCCTACATCTGTCATCTTTAGGGTTAAAGGACACAGATGGCAGCCTCGCTGGCATTCAACCAAAGCGCCGCGTGCCAACTGGATGCCAGGCTGTGAAGAGGGAAACTTCTCATCTCCCTGTTAACTGTCTCAGGTCTCTGTGACACCAGATGTCCCTCGAATGTTCTTGAGCAACAACTTATGTTGTTGCAATCTTGGTTGTAATCACTCTCATTTATCCGAATGGGCCTCCGATAGCTTTGAATAGAAAATTAGGCGTCTCGGCGAAGGCTCGAATCGGGATAAACCACTTAAGGCTTTGACACGGCGCACATAAACTTTGGAGCGAGTGTTTGATCGCCGCTGATATGATGGCGTTCGGTGCTAATCGCACGGCTAAGTCCGTTTGTTTTGCTGACTGGCCGAGCATTAGGCCTCTTCTGGACTTCAGTCAAGTCGACGCTCTGGGTTTTGATCTTCAATATTAAGTCTATTTAGGCGATAATTGAAGTCGCTAAACCGCACGGCCCTTCGTGTCCATCCGGAGCGCCACAGTAAATGATATACCTCGTGGTGTAAATACTGCGCTGAAATTTGAAAGCATATTAGTGTTATCCCTTCCCCTCAGGCAATTGGTCTTTTATGCCGTCAGATTCTGGCTTCTGATAATATTAAGTGGAATTTGCCTCTCGTATCTGCAAAAAATGGCTTCAACCGCTAACACATATGAATATGTTAATGTCGCGTGGGGAAATCTGCCATTTTGCTGAAAGAATGACTGATCCGTCCCAAAGATCTTTAAGGTAAAATTAAAGCAGCCCTCAAATTTAGCATCTATTTTGTCCTTTAGATGGAGGAATTTGAATATGACTAAATTGCATTTTCTTTAATATCTCCTCTTTAAATTAGACCATCTGGCTTGGAGTAGTATTAGTTTATGATCATGTTTTGCAATGCTTTCATTTTTTTTTAATGCAGGGCATAAACTAAAATGTCAGACTACTTGACCTCATTTCTATGATTTGTTTCAGGCTTCTTTTATTGTTCACTCTTGAAAATAAAGGTTCTTTAATAGCATTGACGGTTCCATCAAGAACCTTTTTTATTTTCAATGCACAAAAGCTTCTTTATAGTTTGAAAACGTTCTTTAGATCATTAAAATGATCAATTAAAAAAGTTATTTTAGCATCACTGAAGTACTCCTTTCTATGTGTGTGTGTGTTATTAATTAATTTATTTTCCTTTTTTTCTTTTCATTTCATCATATATGTATATTTCCATTTCGTTCCTTTTTATTGTTTTTAAATATAACAACAATAACTTCGTTTAGAATATTTATTTTTTAATGCTTTTGTATTTCACACACATTTTTATCAGCGTTTAATTATTTGGATTATTGCATTATTTTATTTCAAAAAGTAAACACTATTGTTTTTATGAAATTAAAGAAAATTCCCTTCCCTAATGCATTTCCGCGCATCCTATCTGCAAGTGGCCGAGACCATTTTTACCAAATGCTGTCTGTGCTGTTTTACAGAGTCGAGAATGCCTCTGCAAATGATCGAAATTTAATTAGCAATATAAATGCCAGAAAGAGCACATTATGTGCAATTGTCTTGCTATCTTTCCAGAAATTAGTCTTTTTAAATGAATTTGCTGTATTAATCATCTTCAAAATATTTTTGATCACTGAATTAATAGTTTTCCATCCTGTTTTTAGGTATTCATTGACATAGGTGATTGCCTCTTAATTACTACAACGGCCTCCTCCTATTCTGTCTTATTAATTCATGTTTCCTGGCACAGTCCCAAAAGCAGTCTCGCCCTATATCTTCTAATTACTTCTGTAATTGAATTTGCTCACTGTTTCTGGGTGATTTTTTTTTCAAGGAGCTGTTTGTTCGCCCGGTTTATTGTGTCTTTGTGCGCCGGTCCTCAGCAGACAGAACATGCCGGGCCTCTTTTCTCTTTTCTCATTAATTTTCCAGAGCCTGCCTTCAGTTATTTATTTATTATTACCTGCCGAGGCGGCCCCTAACCGTGTGAACGCCGGCGCAAACAGGGTGGAGGAAATTAATTAATTAGGATTGGTGAAACAATTACCTCGGGCCCCTCTCAGTCAGTCATTTGCTGAAGCCTTCGCCGATTACTTTGAAGTGCCATTACGGATACGCCACGCGGCGCGACTTTTCCGAAGAAGCGCAAAAGATTTGGAGTGAGTTGTATCGAGCAGAAAAGATATAATTTAATCCATACGGAAGGATATATCATCCAGAGGCGCATCAGAACCCGGGCGTAAAAGTCGCTCAAGTCGGTGGCTCCTAATGCAGAGATTAACAGCGTAATTGAATGCGGACACTCGTCTCGGCCCTTATCGGAGCCCATCGCGGCCGCTCGACTGACCGCCGATGGACCCTCAGGGCTCATTGTCCTCGTGTCAGAGGCCATTATCCGGCGGCAGTGGCGGAAAATTCGTCCCCCCGCTCTGACGGCGCATGTGTGCCTTTGAAAAAACTTTCCCCCACTCGGCCATTGATTTATTTTTCCTTTTCGCCGCTGCTATCTCCCCTCCTTTTGTTTCCTTATCGTGGCTTCAGGTTATTATGTGCAAAGTATTGACAGCACTAGAAGGCCCGTGGTCGATGGTGGGCTAATGCATCCGTAATCCCGCCTTTGTTACGGAGGAATGTTTTGCGCGGGTCTCCGATGAGGAGAGAGGTGCAAAGCTGTTGATCCAGGTTTTATTTGTCACGAAGCCCATCCATCAATCAAACCCGAGACCATCTGACTGACTGAATGACACGCCGACTGGGCTGAGGAAATTTGATAACGCCGTATTGTCAGGCAGCTTCACGGACTTTTTTTCCCCCCTCTCGATAAGAAATACATTTGACTGGAGCAGATAAGCGCACAAGGGGTAAAGCCTTAAAGAGAGAGGGTGACACGTATGCCATAAGAGGGGGGCTTTTCTTCCTTTAAGAGCCCTGGTGTAAATGATAGGTTTGGCAAACAGGACAAACACAGATTCAAAAGCGGCAACATCCAAGTGCAATGGATATACCTAGATTATTTAAAAAGATGCCAGATAGTAACAATTCCCCATCTGTTTGCTGCCGTATGGAAACGGCATGCTAGAGTACGCCGGGAGAAGTGTAATGCCGTGTTTTGCGCCCCGGTTTAGGGTCTCGCTGCATTATCGCGTTCTTGAGAGATGCATTTAATGCACTGGTGGTCAATACCGCTAAGCCAAGACAGGTAAAGGGTGGTTTAAGCCATGACACAAGGCTCTTTTTAAATAAAACCCTTTTTAGTGCATTTATTAAACGTATTTTAGTGCAAAACTCAGAAGTGCTTAAAATCCATCGTAAACGTTCAAATAATCACTGGAATAGATGTAAACAAGCATGTAAACAATATGCAGCATGCAATGTTGCCACGATGAAACCCTGAAACCCTTTTTGACACAAATAATAATACATGGTTTAACATGCATATATATATTTTTAAATAATTAATAAAAAATACTTACATTGTAAAACAAACAAACAAACTTAATTTCAGTTGCTGTCTTAAAAGTATATTTAATAATTAATAATGTTTTGTTGTGGAGACTAGTGTCCATTTACTGGCATTTTAAAGCTACTTTCTGAATTTAGAGTCAGAACTAACCATTGTGCGTGCATATTATTAAATTGTACTTGTGTAAATATACTTGGGCTTCATTCATAAAAACAGTGAATGCAGCAATTAATGCAAGAATGGGTTTACAGAGGCTGGTGTCATTGAGGAACCTTAATTTATGCTGTCAATATTTCACCCCAAATATAATAATGCTATGTGTAATTTCTATACCATAATTATTGCAATATTGCAACCCCATGCAATTTATATGGATCTATTATTATTAAATGAATGACATATATATATATATATATATATGTATATATATATATATATATATATATTAGTACCGATATTGAGATGCACTCATATGCACTCAAGACATCTTATTCCAAACTCTGCCCGTCCTGAGCATCTTCCCAACATTAGCTGCAGAGGGACACTGACCCATAAAAAGATTCTTGAGCAAAGGCGAAGAAAGCCAAGAAATTACCAGAGGGCAAGAAAATGGACGTTATTGTGACCCGTACATTAACACACTGTATGATTAAGTAAGTTTTTGTGCTGTAATGACCAGAGGCTAAGGAGTCCGAAAAGAAAGGGGAAAAAAAATCAATGTAAGACTGCAGCAGATTAGCTTGACAAATTACATGCGCTCGACTGGCCCATTGTACAGTATGTCTCCTATATTCTTTAAGAAGACATCACAAAATGGAGCTGCCAAATGGCGTATGGACTCCCGAGATCATTTTTATTGATTTTGCACAAACATCAATGCAGGACTGGGGTGGTCGTGCGCTCCTCGTGTCTTGGATGTGTGTCAGGACGGGATCCAAATGCCGCTGCATCAATACTGGGTCAGATGCAGGCAGCTGTCATTGTTCCTGACGATGGACGATCTCGTTCTGGAGATCTCCTCATCTAAAAGACAGCGACAGCTCTTCTGTGACAGACAAAATGAAGGAGCTGCCTAAAAGTTGTATCTTGGTTGTAACAATACAAAAATGAAGTGTTTCACTGATCTCACTTTTAGTATGAAAGTCTCTACATTTAAGATGTTTTTTTTAGAAATTTAGTCTGAAAAGTTTCTTTATTGGCATTCATGGTTCCACAAAGAACCTGCATGCAATCTTTTCATAGCACAGATGATCCAACCTGATCTCTCGGCAATTCGTACATATTTTACGATGTGGCTAATTTGTACGAATTCATAGGGTTTATTCTAAAGCGTGCATATTTTTCAAGTTGCCAATTCGTTTGAAATTTGTACGAATGACCTACACCTAACCCCACCCCTAAACCTACCTACAAATCGTACAAAATAGAATTAGCACGAATTTGGCACCTCGTACGAATATGTGTTGGATGATCGTTATAGTGGAAAAAAATTTAAATACTGATGCATTTATTTAAGAATGTTTCTTTAAATAAGAAATAAAGGTTCTTTATTGGTTCTATGAAGAATCTTTAACATCCATTTAGCAAAAGGTACTTTAGAATTGAAAAAGTGTTCTTTAGAATATTAAAATGATTTTTAAAAGAAAAGTCTCATTGAAATATTTTTGGAGGACGAAAAAAAAATAGTTCTATGGCATTGCTGCAAAAACCGCATTTCTTTTTTTAAGAATATACTGCATATATTTTCCATTTTGACCACAGACAGTACAGTTTGAGGCGTCACTGTGACTTCCTCTGAGACTTTACAAAACACATATTTTAAGATTCTCCTAAGCTCAATATGTGTGCTGTATGTCAAGGACTGTCACATTCATGTCATGCTCAAGTAAAATTTCTTGCTTGTGTGAACAACAAGTCGATGATGAGGCTCAATATAACAATAATATGCATAAAAACTAGAAACATCGTCATTTGTCAAATCATTTCCCTCTGACTACAGATCTGAGTCTGCTCATCTTTTTTGCACTGAAGCTAGTTTTCCTTAGTAAACTCTTCGTGTCAGTGTACTCTCCGCTGGAGCTGTATTAATGCCATCTATCAGCGCATGAGCAGAGCATGTAACGTGATAAGAGCTGGCAACGTGATTCATTTGATTCTATTAGCATGTATCAGTGTGGCAGAGTTACATGGCAGCGTTAAACGGAGCAGATGTTAACAGTGGGAGGTGATGGAACAGCTTACACACACACACACACACACAGATGCCGCAAACTGTTGCGTGCACTTGTCAGCGAGTGTAAACGCGTGTGTGCTTTATGATGCCATTTAAAGGAGAGTGTCGTAACGTAGGCCGTTTCCCACAGCCAAGTGGACGTTCCTACGCCTCCATAACTCACGTTTTCTTTGCTTTTCACACACAGGCAAACACTTGCGATTTATCTTCCCGTGAGCCGGTGGTATTTATGGGCCAGTTGTGAAATTCTACAACTACAGTATAAACAAGGGGCAAAGAAAAGCGCAGGATGGAGAAATGCGCGTGGAGTCACGGCTAGTCCGTCGGAGCACGAGACCTCCCGGCAGTTCAGTCATGAAGTGTGTGTACGTGAATGAATGTTACTCACGGGAGGTGCTCAAGCCTGACTCGATGCTCGGAGTTAATTGTGTTTTTTTTCCCCCCTGTATGAAACTTTTAAAAATCCAATTAGGAGCTTGAGTTCATTAAGGAAACCTATTTGGAGTTTTAGGAACTATATCTTGAATGTGTCTTGAAAACCGGTGAAGCTTTGAAGTCATTTTATTTTATGATAATAATTATAGCCTCCGTGTGAGTTTAGCATCTGTCACTAAATACACACCTACCTAGAATAGCATTTATTGCTCGGAGGTTGCTCTTAAGACATATAGAGTTCTTACATTTTTTAAATTCCTTAGGAATAAAATACAACTACAAAACAACGTTAACAAACCTGTGAGAAAGAAAAACTACAATAAACGTTAGACTCTCAATCTTTTTTTCCCAGACATCAATGGGATAAATGTAAAGAAAGAAGACATCAAGACTTTTGCTTTTAAATCTCCTGAGAAAAAAATCCACATACTCTCACAAATATGTTTGTTTCAGAAAGTATATCTAAAAGTGTGCTTTGGTTTGTCTAAAGTTTGCCAGTGAATTTTTATTCATAGCTCATTGGGTTTGTAGTAAATGTATTTATGAGAAAACCACCTTTATTGAAATAGCTGGTGTTTTATTTCAGAGAAAATTTGGTGATACTGTTGAAACCCTTCTCTACTTTTGCTTCTATTCCATCCATATTCCATTTTGCATTTAAATATATAAGTAAAACATTTGCCACATATTTATATACATATACAGCTACAATTGACTGAAAGTCTACAAATTGTTCAGATGATGATGTTGTCTCATCTAACCACCCCAACATAAATGTGTTTTCAGTGTAATTTAGAACAGCCTAATAGCATCTCCAAAAACTGGCTATTGTCTCTTTTTGTCTGTGATCTGGAAGGGGTGCGACACCACATTGATCTTCCTCTATTCACAAAAGGCTGGTCTTTATTTTTTTGCTGGATTTCCCTTCGCTTGAGGAAAAAGTCCACAAGATAGCTGTATTGATCCGGTGCACTGGACAGCCATCAAACCCGGTCTCTGCTCATCTCAGATGGTGGTCCAGAGCCAGTGTCCGTGCAGATATCTCCGCACAACCTGCCAGTGCTGGAACACTGTGCATTTCCTCTACTGGGAACAAGCGGCCCATTGAAACACTTCAGCGAGGCCAGAGATTGACTGAATCACATGCTCCCCATGTCCATTATGATGTGTGGAAACTCTCCAATTAACAGTGTAGGTCTGAGGGGAAGTTTGTTGGAGAATGCAGTTTAAGTAATGTTGTGGACAGGTTTCAGTAAAGCATTGGTAAGTAAAATGCTGATTTTTTACATGTATTTATTCTTTGTCCTGCACTCTTAAAAATGGAAGTTTAAATCAGAAGATCCACAAAGAACTTTTTTGTGAAGAAATTCTCTGTTTTTGTTTTTCATAATTTTTTTTTTTTAATGAAATAAATAAAAACATATACGGTGCATTTATCAACCCGAAAGGCGATACTCTTAATCTGAACAACCCCATTATGTGCAGGGAGAGCTTTTTAGATCTTCAAATGACAATGCAGGAACTCAAGAACCCCGAGCATCTTAATAACCCAAGAACCCAAATGCTTAGGTATCAATAGGCCATTAGCTGGATAATGAAGAATGAAATCTTGAACTTTTTTTTCTGGAATCGTATTCACTATTTGAAATTATTTAATAGAAGTACTGCTGCAAAGAAACAGTACAAACAAAAGGCTTAGGCTAATCAAGGACCAAGAAAAGCCAAGGTATCCATGATGTTGGATTTATGATATGCTCTCTAAGCCTATATCTTACGACATTCATAAGCGGAAATGCAAGGGACACCTGCCATCACCCATGTCACCAAAGTCTAAGAGGTATCATCCTGTGGTGTGTCCAGTTTCTCGTCTGGATTTGAAACAACTCTTCACACTTAATTACGGAGGATGAGGGAAATGCCTCATTTCTCTTTGTTATAGGCTAAGCTTCCAGTAATCCCAAACAAAAGGTCTGGCTCTGGAAGCTGTAGGATTTGCTGGTGGGATTATAGTCTCATGGATAATGATGTGCAGTCAGCGAAAGCAAAGCTTTATTTGAATTCAAATTGGCCGGTAAACAAAACCCATCGGTATGTCTGCTGTTGGAGTATCTGTCTAGTAAGCACAGTGTCAATGCATCAGCAACCCCATGCAATTTATACGGATCTATTATTGCCGTTACAGTGAGCAAGTGTTCTGTTATCTATCTCTTCATTATATGGCGGTTGCTGGAGCCCTGTTTCCGTATGATTCCTCTGTGCTACAGAGGCCTATCTGACTTTTTGATAGCACATGTCTCTTGTGTTTGTGTCTATGCACTTTGATTAACAGACATGTGGTTCAACACAGTCTCACGAGCAATTCGTACATATTCGTACGAGGTGCCAAATTTGTGCTATTCGTATTAATTCGTACAACCTCACTCGTACGATTTCGTACGATTTGTCTAAAATCACATGATTGGTAGGTTTAGGGGCGGGGTTATGTTTAGGTAATTCGTACACATTCAGACGAATTGCCATCTCGTAAAATATGTATGACTTAGAATTAATCGTATGAATTTGTACGAGTGTGGTCGTACAAATTCGTACGAATTAGCCACCTCAAAAAATATGTACGAATTGCCGTGAGATCAGGTTGTGTGGTTTCATTAAATTTTCAGAGCAGTTTTTATTTATTTGAAATGTATTTCTTACTACTGCTTGAACCTCGCAAGCTAGCATTGCTACTAATATTACTTATAAACAAGTAATTTATCCTAAAATTTGTATTACAGGCATAAATGATACATTGTGGCAAATGTGATCTATTGAAGAAACGCTGTCATGTGGACTTAGAAAAGTCTGGTGGACATTAAAAGAGGCACCTAAGATTAGGGATTTTTTGACAAGGAACAGTATGAACTAGCAACTATCCAAAGCACCCCGAAAATGCCCTAACAACCATCAGGAATACCCTAGCAACCAGAAAGAAATGTCCTGGGAATCACCCAGAAGAACCAAGCTTCGTTGTGAGTTCATTTGGTTTGTATTGGGTTAAATACTAATTGCTTGCTTTTTTCATTGACCAGAATGTAACCAACTAGTAGCCACCCAGAAAATGCCCTAGCAACCATTGAGATCACCCTAGCAACGGCACAGCAAGTTCATTTGGTTTCCAATGGGTTAGTTGTCCACACCTTAATGTGGTTTTAATAATGTAGATCAACATGTAACTAACTAACAACCACTCCGAATTCCATGAAAATACCCTAACAACTTTCGAGATCACCCTAGCAACCACATAGCCATGCTCTGAAAGTTATCCAACATTCTAGCAGCATCAACTGGTTCAACTGGTTTCTACTCGGTTAGTAGTTCACACCTTCATGAGGCTCTTTTGATGTAGACCAGTATATAACTTGCTAGTAGACCAGTATATAACCTGCTAGCAGACACACAGAAGACCCAGCAAACATCCCAGCAGCTATCGAGATCACCCTAGCAATGACATAGCTATTCCTTGTCAAGCATCCAGAATGCCCTTGTCTTTGGATTACACGTTCACACCTTGATGTGGCTCATTTGGTGCAGACCAGTATGTAACCAACTAGCAAAATATTTAAAAAATGCCATAGCAACAATCAAGAACACCCTAGCAACCAAATAGCAGTTCTCTAGCAGCCATCCAGAGCATCCTCGTACCATTATAAAAGTTCAGATGGTTGTTCACACCTTGATGATGCTCTTTTGATGTAGATCGGTATGCAGTCACTGAGAAGAACCTAAAAATGCCCTAGCAACTATCAAGATCATCCTAGCAACTATATAGCAATGCCTTGGCAGCCATCCAGAACATTGTAGCATCACTACAACAAGTTTCAATGGCTTCCACTGGGTTCACACCTTGATGGTGTTGCATTTGTTGTGTTAAGACAATGAATGGCTATTCAAATATCGCAAACAGCTACTGACACTGGGTTGTTGATGCCACTCACGGGAGTCTTTGGTTGTGTGACCTAATCAATACTGGATTGGATTGGTTGGTGAATCCAGTATATTTTAAGGCACCAGAGTGTGTCAGCTTAGTGTCACTGCTCTCTGTATTTTCAAGTCAGACGTCTTTTAATTGAATTCAACTGGAGCGAGACAAGATGGGTAAATATAAGCCATATGTTCTTCGCACCTTATTTGCTGTAGGTGGTGATTTCGAATAATGTCTTTGGTGTTGTTCTGGAGGTTGGGCAAACTGTTTTCCCTCTTTCATTTCATGTTCCTGATGATGAGGCAAAGTCATTTAATTAAACATTTCAAAAGCCAGAAGACCCTGAGGTCCTAATACATCTCAGAATACCTAGAAAATTAATATGCACGCACAGACTTGCTATTCGCTGCTCTGGAAATGTCTTTGCAGTCATGTTGTGAATCTGACCTTTGAGATCTTCCTTAATAATGGTGTTATAGGTTTTTTTTTCCCCACTTAGAGCACATACATATAATCAAATGAAGAAGAACTTATGGCTCAAAAGTGTTTCTCTATACCGGTAGCATGAACCAAAGCCCCAGTCTATGATGTAACTCTGCAGATAAGAGCGCCTGCATTTCCTCCTGACCGTATATGAATCTCAAGGCTTTCAACACTCGGTCCTGGCTCATGCCTTTAACTAAGGAAGTGGCAGTGATGGTTTTGATCATGTGTTCTCCCGCTGTTCAAGCTGTTTTCAGGATGTTTAGTCTATGTGGCAGGTAGATCACACACAGAGAAGGGATAATCTCGGTGAATGACATTTATTTTCTGTTGTATGAATGTAAAAACATCCCACACAAAACATTACAAGACTTTAGTTAAGCATGATGAGTTTCGGCTTACTAATTTGGAAGAGTGCTGTCACCATGAAAGCGTGGAAACTTTAAAACATCCTGCATGAATCAGGTCCAATAATCTCTCTTGGCAATTCATCTTGAGTAGATTATGATCAGTATAAGAAATGAAAATGCATCGATTTAGGAAAGATATATATATATGTTCTTTATAAGTTATGTATGCCATAGCAGATGCATTTTCCCCAAAGCATTAGTTTTTAAAATATTTGTATTATAGTAATTTTTGTATGAAATGCATATGATATTGTTTAACTTTAATTTGCATGAATTCAAGAATTTCTCATTGCGTTTTCACCATTTCCAATTTCCCGTCATTTTATTTTAATTTATTAACAAACAAAGAAATAAATAAAGAGTTATAGATTCATTATAGATGGTATTATATAATACTTATGCATTATGGTAGTTTACGCAGTTTTTAGTATTACAACATAAAAATTAATTTATATGATGACTTTTACGCCTCAATGCACGTTATGTAACCTTGGGAATAATGCAGTTTTCTTTTCAGATTAAGCAATTTACGTAACATGGCCACAACACTGAGCTAATTTAATAACATAAATGTTATTATGGCACATTAATAACACATGGGGAGTGTCTAGTCGTCTGGTCCCACTGGAGCTCTGTTCATTCAGCCCTTGAAGAAGTTCACACGGAGGTTCAGTCGGGCTGTGACTGACAGGTCTCGAACCCTGAAACGCTTCCCCTTGATTACAGATTCAGCGGGGCCCAAAAGGAAGAGCACAGGGGTCTAAAGTGTCATCCTCCCATTAAGCTGGGCTTGTGTAACCATAATGCACACAAAATAGAAGTGAGAACACAATCTCATGCATATGGAAATGAACGGCCATTCATTCATATATCAGCGATGCAGGCCGACTCCGTCTGAAACGCATTAGTATTCGCCGAATTGCTACTGCATCTACCGATCCGACTGCAGTTCTGTCATTTCCGCCGTTTGTTTTGTCACCGTTTAATGGTTGTTGAAGCATCGGCCCGTCATTTGACTTTGACTGTAGCTGTAAGATCAGCAAAGCGATCTGTTAATCCTATTAGCAGTTTTTCCTGCATGCACTTTTCGACAAATCGTTATAAACATATTTAACGATCAAGGTTGTGGTTTTGTTATTTTGTGATTATTATTACAGCCTCCGCGCGTTCTGTTCTATATGCCTGCACTTTTGCAAGCTCATTAGTCAGGGTAGTATTTTGATTGAAGTCATTATTGCTTTTCTTTTGTAGCAGCACCGTAGAGATTAACACTGAACCGTGTTGTATGAGTAGACAAAGCCTCCACAGTCAGTGCAGTGGATTACTGTCACTACGAAGGTATAGGGAGGACGAGGCGGCCCATAATTCCTATAGAAAGGTAGACAAACACACAGCCGCCAACCAACAACTTTTCCCGTGGAGGCCTTTTGTCTTCCCCTTGTTCCTTTCTACCCCAGTGCCCTGTCAAAACCCATAAGAGCGCTGACCCAACCAGAGCCAAAGTGTGAAACCGACACCGAAAAAAGACCGGGATCTTTGCTTCAAAGCATCATTTTCAATTTAAGCTTAGATGTTTCAGAGCTTATTAATTAGACGTGACAATTGTGATTTGTCACTGCATACAAGTCATTGATTTTCTCCTAGTAGAAAAACAGTCATTAGGATTTAATAAATATATAGCATTTCTAAACTGATGAATCATTCACTGTTTTTACAACTATCATTATATGATATCATGTTGATTATGAAGAAATAATAATAATTGCTATTATATGTTTCTTGAAATGTATTTGATGTGGTGGTTTCTTATTGCTGCTGTTGTTGTTGTAATAAATTTGTGGAAGCACTGAATGCTATACATGCCATGGCAGTGTATTTTCTGAAGTAAAATCTTTATCAAATAGCCATTCTTAGCGTTTGAAAAAAGCCAGCCCATTACCTCACGACTGCTTTTGTTGGCCCTTTACAAGAGCGAACAAAAACTGTTATTCAGGAGAAGGCTTTAGATTTTTATTGTTGGTGGAGCTCACAGTGTTATTGTATTAAAAAGAGCCATCTGTGCCAGAAACAATGGCTTCAAATTATCTCTGAATACCCAGTGAAAAAATATAAAGCTTTCTCCTTTCTCATTATGTTTGGTGGGGGGTTTTTGTAGACTTGCTATAAGTGACTTTTGTTGTTCTTGATGCATTCTTCTTTTTCAATCGGCCCCTTTTCAGATGGCGTGGAGCTGTAGAGGGACTGAGGCGGGCGAGAGCAGCCGCGCAGCGAGCACTCCGAGCGGGCACACTTAGCGAGTGGACGCTGATGGATCATGAGAGCGGCCGCCGGAGGAGAGCGCAGCCGGGAAGAGCGCCTGCTCGCCGGGCGCGCCTCTGAGGATCCTCCCGGGAGGCAGACGGAGCTCTGGATGTGTCAGTCAAACTGAGTGTAAGTAACTCCGGTGTGCGTGTCTGTCTGCTGAGACAAGATATTAATAGGAGATTTAAATAAGGAGTTGCATGTTTGTTATTTTAAAACGATGGCGGCTGATTAATATGCGTTTTAAGGAAGCTGCAGCAGTTATAAAAGCTATATATTTTTGTTTGTTTGTTTGTTTTATATATATATACAGTACATATACACATGTGCAGTCGATGTCTACTTGTTGACACTTCGCGGCTGTCTGAAAAACTTTGGGGTGGGGGGGGATGCAAACAAACGTTTGTTTTTCAGTTTTTAATTGCTTTCAATATTTAAAACCTATGCTATAATAAAGTACAATTAACACACACAAATGTGTGCTTGTTATCTGCAAAATGAAGTCATTTTATTTTAAAAAATGTAATTCTTTAATTAATTCTTAAGATGATTGTTATGAACTGTTAAGTCAGATGTCGCTGCTGATCAATTGCAAAATGCATTTTTGTTTTTCTTCTTTTATGTTTCATTCTGTTGGTTTTGCGCGCCGTTGTTTCTGAAATAGTATAAGCACCTATACGAATTGGATACCGTTATCATGTTGATATATTAAGCAGTGTTATTTGTCATATTTTGATCTGTAGTCAGCGCGGCCCCTAGTGGAGAAAACTCTCTCTCTCTCCTTCTGTTTGTGTTTCTCGCTCTCTCCCTCTTGTGCCTACTAATTTGTAGCTCCTAATTTTAGGGCTTAATGCTTGAATAATTCTAACTCTCACTTTCACGGAATGTTTTATGCAATTGTCCTATTCGGTTCTGCGTGCATATATATTTATCGACGTGCACTGAATTTGTTGTGAGATATCTAACGTAATACTGTATGCGTGTAATATTGTTTTACAGTTATTTTCGTTTATTCATTTACATCATATGCTTTAATTTAGTTGTGCATTATTGAGGAGAACTTTTTTCTTTTTTTTTTTGTTTTAAATAGCCTAAGGCTTCTCATTATGTTGCGAATGATTTCACTTGTGCGTTTTTAAACATAGCATTATTTCTTTTATTATTGTTATTATTATTATCATTATTTTATGTTTATTAATTTTCAATTGTCGGGCAATTCTTTATTTTAAGAAGATCAGTCCGCAAAGCAAGTCAAGTGAGGCCATTAAAATGCATTTGGAGTTTAATATTAAGAAGCGCGCGTTTTTCACGACCTGCTAACTATTATTTAGAACTGCGACAATTAACAATTTAGCCAAAGCAGGAGCCGCTCTGGGATGTTAGAGATTCCCCGCTGTTCTACATATTTCCATAAGCAGATTAAGGCAGTCAAATGCAGATAGAGAGAGAGCAGTTTAGAGTTGCATTAGAATGGCGCATGCTGCAGTGCCGTCGTGTTCAAATTCTCACGTTGTTAGGCGCTTAATAGAAGTTTAAAACGACGACGAGACTGTTTGTTTATTTACGCAGACGCTTATCCTTCAAAAACACGTCTAAATATTTAAAATAGGAAACAGACTCATATCTTATTTGATATAATTAATTTTGTATAGGCTAATAATGTATAACACGTCATTTTTTTTATTTTAGCTACATATAGGCCAAAACAAATACACAAAAAGACCCCGAGTTGGTAATACTTTAAAGCAGCAGTCGTTGGGCTTTCCTGTATTAATTTCACCACAAGAGGACGCTGTTGAAACATAATAAGATCTACTTGCGTGCATTGTAGGAGGAAAAAAAATGATCCGACGTGTTTTTCCTGACATTAAGCCTGTTTGTAGGCTATATTAGTTCCACTTCTTTCGTCTTGTCGCTTTATTGTCAACTTCAGCAGAAGAATGATCAACTTTAAATCGCAACTCTTTAGGAAAAAAAGATCTGCTTGCCAAAAATGCAACCGCGTATTTGAGTTATTATAAAACAGCCTATTTGTTTTTGACAATTGGATTTCATCAGATTGCATGATTATAAGGCTGTTACGTTGAAGGAGGCTGTGCTGAATAAATCCTTTCCCCCTGTCAGTCTTCATGGAGTGCATTCTAATAACCCAAATCCTCAGATCTCAGATGGTCAGTGTAGTCAGCTTTTGTGGCGCTTTTGTTCACAGTGATGTAATGACAAGAGCCGAAACAAAACTACCTATTTGTGATGATTGACGGCTCTCCATTTTCCAATTCACATTCAGCTTGAGCCGGCTGAAGTGTCGTTCATAAACAGAGGAATCCTGCAGCCACACATTCGGGATCTTGCTTCAATGAATATTAAATAAAACAGCAGCTTTTATAGTAAGTTGTAGCAGCCTACGCATGCGATTGTTTATTAAATGTGTTAAGATATGCTAATGATACAAATAACAACCGCGAAATAAATAACTTTAATAACAGAAACAAATGTGCATTTGTATTGAACGCACTTCCGTGGGCCTAAACTTTTCTGTTCACCTGAGATATTGAAAAAAAAAAAAAAGCTTGTGGTGCTATAAGACATTACACGATGAGCTGTTAGGCTATGATAAATGTGTTTTAATTGAATCTTCAATGATTTAACGTTAGCCTTTTAGTTCAACTGCTGTGAGACGTTGACTTTAAACGCAAAGCGACTAACGTTAATCCAAAAGCTTGATAAATCAGAACGTTCAAATGTGTTCCAGTGTTCGATTTTAGAATTTTGAAATATAGTTAGAGTCATTTGAGAGAAATATTCTCACTTTAGCAAGTTCTTGCTCACACACACACACTCACAGTGTTCATTGGTGGAGAAGTGCTGCCTGTGGCTTGCGCTGCACTGCTGACCGCCCGTAACCCCGCCCCTTTATGCAAATCCAAGAGACACACAGTCTTGGCTGAGGGAGCAGACGCGCTCTGATTGGTCAGCGAGAAACCCATTTATATTCGCTGACAGTCGCTCTATGAATGGTTGTCTATTAACTTGTTCAAAAAGTATCAGGAGTTGACAAGGGCTCTGGCGAGGAGGGAAACCGAGTTTGTGTTGATTCTTCAAGACTAAGAAAAGAAGTTTGTGGGCACAACAGGACCTAAGAGCGCTTACCTCCTCAGCAAAGTTACCAGAACTGCTAAGGTAACTTCGCCAGCCTCCACTTTGGACTTTTGGCGTGTTTTTTCTATTTACTTCTGGTGAGGAAGACTTTCACGCAAACGCTTTAAATGTACAACATGATGGAAACCGAGCTGAAGCCCCCGGCGCCTCAGCCGAACACGGGGGGCACGGGGAACACCAACTCTTCGGGAAACAACCAGAAAAACAGCCCAGACCGGGTCAAGAGACCCATGAACGCCTTCATGGTGTGGTCGCGGGGCCAGAGGAGGAAAATGGCACAGGAGAACCCCAAAATGCACAATTCGGAAATAAGCAAGCGACTCGGGGCCGAGTGGAAACTCCTGTCCGAGAGCGAAAAGCGGCCGTTCATCGACGAAGCCAAGCGCCTTCGGGCTCTCCACATGAAGGAACACCCGGATTACAAATACAGACCCCGGAGGAAAACCAAGACCCTCATGAAGAAGGACAAGTACACCCTGCCGGGCGGGCTTCTGGCGCCGGGCGGCAACGCCATGGGCGCCGGTGTGGGTGTAGGGGCCGGTTTGGGCGCTGGGGTCAACCAGAGGATGGACACTTATGCCCACATGAACGGCTGGACCAACGGGGGCTACGGCATGATGCAGGAGCAGCTGGGTTACCCGCAGCACCCGGGACTGAACGCGCACAACACGGCGCAGATGCAGCCCATGCACCGCTACGACATGAGCGCGCTCCAGTACAACTCCATGACCAACTCGCAGACCTACATGAACGGATCGCCCACCTACAGCATGTCCTATTCGCAGCAAAGCACGCCGGGAATGACGCTGGGCTCCATGGGCTCGGTGGTCAAGTCCGAGTCCAGCTCGAGTCCGCCGGTGGTCACGTCGTCCTCTCACTCCCGCGCCGGACAGTGTCAAACGGGGGACCTGCGGGACATGATCAGTATGTACCTGCCTGGCGCGGAGGTCCAGGACCAGAGTGCCCAGAGCAGACTGCACATGTCCCAACACTACCAGAGCGCACCTGTGCCCGGCACGACGATTAACGGCACGATTCCCTTATCGCATATGTAAATGAACTTTTCTACACTGCTGGACTCCATCGGACTATTTTTGTACAGAACACTTTGGGGAGGGAAAAGTTGTATAGAGCTCAAGGAAAGAACACAAACTTTTGCTTTCTATTTAAAAATGGAACGGTAGGAACTCCACACAGTTTTTCGTTCTGTTGTTCTTTTTTTTCCTGGTCTGTTCTGTTCTTTTTTTCTTTCTTTTTTCTTTTTGTTTTTTAATCCAGAAGGTGTATGAGATTTGAAAAGCTGAAACGGGGGAGAGTGAATCAAATGTTTTATTATTGCAATCGACTTTTGTACAGTATTTATCAGAGACGCATAATAACAACCAGATGTAATGTTTGTAAACAGCGGGAAGTTACATTTTTTATAAAAGGCAAAATGATGGCACAACTGACGTTTACTTCAGTATATGCTTCAAAATTCTTCTGCAAACGCTGAAATGAAAGAACGGGACAAAAAAAGAGTTTGTCAATGAAGGTGCATAGTAATAAACCGTTATCATTATATTATTATTATTATTATTATTATTATGACTAAGTTCTGAATGTGAGAACAAACAGAGGCACTCTCGCAGGTTAGGTTATTTTATTTGATTCTTTTCCGTCTCCCACTCCTCGTCTGTTAGGTATATGAAGTTTGTGTTCTTTATTTTCTCATGGTTTGTAAATTTTCTGTACATTTTCTGTGATATTTTAAGTTTTTATTTTAAAATCTTTCATTTCTCGTAGTTGTAAAATGTGGCCTGTACGCAGTTGCCAACGCTCCATGTATATATTTTAACTAATAACATCATTATAACAGTTACAATCTGAGTTTTTTTCAATATGCAGTTTGAAATGAATAAATTTTTGAAATTTGGATATTTGAAATTGTTTCTGGTTTTGATTTTATTTGACCACTTTGGGTTATATGAATCTGATGTTTGGGTTTCTTATCTATGCATTCCAAATTAATTGTCATTTAGACGGTTTAATATGCATTTGCAATCTCGAACTAAATTTGACACAAACAGTGCATTATTGCATTAATTTGTCTCAATAAGATGACACACAGAAACATGGGTGCAGCTCTTCTAAAGTAAGTATATTGGAACAACTGCATGTGCAGAACTGCATTATGACAGTGTGTTTACTGGTGCTTTATTCAAACCAATGAAATGTTAGATGTTATTTAAAATTAGCAAGCATTAAGTTAACACCGTTTCTATATTTTTTAGTGGAAACGAGGACTGTGAGCGACACCACAGCGTTTAAGTTTCTTGCCTGTAAATCTCTGCTCTGCTTGGGGAGATAAAACGGCCCAAATGAAATGAAGACGCACGTCAAGGTAGTCACTTCAACTTCTCATTAGCTATTTTTATATGAGTGCAATAATTTAATGCACATTCTGTTATTTGTTTTTTTTTGTGCGCGCATATTTTTTTAAGCTGTAGATGCATTAAAAATCATATATTTAGAGTAGCTTTTTATTTCCTTAATTTAAATGCATAATATATGATAAAATAATAAATGACATTTACCTATATTTCAGCCTTTAAATAATACGCATGCTATTATAGCTTATCATTTTGTAATGTTGTAATTTTTAAAATCTATTCTCAAATGTTACCGCACATTATATTGTATTATCGTTTATAGTCTGACAAAGTCAATCACTCCAGTCGCTGAAAATTATATTTGGCGTTATGAAAAACAAATGCAAGTAAAAACTAAAGCGTTATGCACTTCGCAGGCCCACAGGCTTTGCATTTACATTAACATGAATGTATTAACACACTGGTTTAGTGCTGGACGCAGTTAGAGCCGCAGGGCACAGAGAACATGCTGCTGCTTTTCTTCACTGCTGTTTGTCCGCTCAGTTGAAATCAAGCTGAAGATAAGATTATGGAGGTGTGTGGATGCATGGAGTTTAAAATCTGAAGTGTGTTGGAATATTTTTGCTGCTCTGTGGTGGTAGATTAGTGCTGTTTCTTGCCAAGGCGCTGAGGCATCTATTACAGAGGGTCTCGGGGGAGAAGGTCTCACATTAAGCGCTAAATGAATATTTGACGAGGGCTCATTCCGACAAACGTGTCCCTGCCGGACTCTCAAAGGGTCAGGGAGCACTGCTTGAATCCATTATTTATACAAGCGGAGGAATTGGTTGTAATGGCCGAGTCTGTTTGATAAAGTGGGAATTTAAGTCTGGATGTGAGTGGACTGCGCACGCATCTCGGAGCGTTCTGCTGAAGTGTGTTAATAGCTCAGTTTTTAAAGAAAGTGTTTGCTGAAATGGTCCTTCGGTTGAGGTTCCTCGCACCTGGACGTTAAAAAAAAATTGTTTTCTTGCAACCGCCCAAAATAGCTATTTATCTGCCGCTATTTAGTCATTTAGATAAGAGAAATAGGCCTACTGATTTACCCAAAAATGCATCACACTATATACTCGTGCACTGAATAACGAGGATTTGCAAAAAACTAAAAAATGTTGCGTTTGTGGGGAGGGATGTATTTTACAGCTGCGGTGTTATATGTTGATATACCTAATATAAGGCATCGAATGAAACCTATTCTTAATGACAAATCATCAGATGATAAGCCTTTTATAAAAATACTTTTTGTGGATTGGTCGAATTGACAAAAAAATTAAACGTCATGGAAAGCGTTTTTTATTAGTATTATTATTGCACGTTTATGGCCTAACCCGTGGAAACTGATGTTGTAGAGCAGCAGATATCTGTGGAGCAACAGGTGGTAAGCGCTGGAGGACTTTACTCCAAACTCTCTTGTTTAACCCACCGGACAGGAACCTTTCCACAGAAAGCTGAATAAAGCGAGACCTGCAGCCCTAGCTTATGGCTGAAATCGGAACTTTTTTAGGATTTCATCTCAGGTGACATTAACATAGACCTGTTTTTCTATTTAGGCCTCAAAGAGCGCCAAACTAGCTCGTGCTTCAAAACGCAATTCTAAATCATTTGCGGTGACGAGTTTCATTGCAACACCAGCACATATTACTTAAATCGAGGATTGTAGATATGTGACCGTTTGGAAATAATTAATCTCAAATGGTATAACTATGACAAACAACGGCTTTTAATAATGCCTACTAATAACCGTAATAATAAAACAAATATATACATATTAATACATTATATTAAACATTTATTGATTTAATTAGAATGAAGCATCAACTGATCTTCATAAAAGTTGTGATTACTTAAATGAGGCCTGTTAGCATCATGTTAGCAAATAATTATTAACGTTAACAATTAAAAATATTTTTCAGGGTATTCTCATTTGAATATAATGGTACATATGAACTGCTCATACTGTAAACAGCAGTGCGTCTGTGTGTTTGTGATTTGCTGTCTGTGGCGCTGATGGTAAATGGGTGGAGAAAGGCGCAAACTATTTGGAGAAAGTAATAAGTTGTTTCTTGTGGCGGTTTTTGCGGGAGGGGGCCTGTGATGGAGGGGGACCGAGCATTGTGAGATGGGCTGAATTGAGAACTGTCAGAGATGTCTCTCATTGGGTGAATGATCCAGTGCAGGTGCAGGGAAACAGGGGGATGGGGGTCTCAATAAGACCACACACTGTCAGCCAGCACCACATCAGTCTAGCTCCTCGGCCGGCCCGAACCGAACCGAACCGGACCAAAGACTACCTCGGTTTAGATGCATTTAATTCATGCGATTAAAGTGCGATTAGTGTGAATGCTTTTTTTGACGCCATTGCTCGCTCGTGTTGATTTAATAAATGCATTTTAACAACTCAAATGTTATAACTCAAACTGCTGTATGTCATATAGCAATTGTTTGTTTGCGAGCGCGTCTTTTGTTTGGGAATGGTTTTGCAATCGAAGGGACTAAAATAAAACTTGTTTAATATCACTGTACAGCCTGTCATAATTCTACCCAAGATCCCGCTGAAGGCTTTGGCACTCAACTCCAACTCCAAACCAAACTCTGACAACTGCTTGTCATCATATTCACGCACGCCAGTGCTTTTCTTCTTCTACTACTTGTCAGAGTCTTTGTTGTGCAAAGTTACTTTTTTTTAGGAAGATCCTTCTTGTTGGCAAATGTAAGGACTTGCTTTCTCTCAATGATATTCATGAAAGAGCAGTCTTTATCCCGTAACGTGCTGTACAAAGATGCTAGTGAAGTGAACACGCCACACAACGCGTGCAATTATATGTTCATATATTTAATTATTTGTATTGTCTGATGCTTGTTTATACTGCTACATTCATCAAACCTGGGAAATGATTTTAATGGCGTTTTAAATATACAGTGTGTGTTGTTACAAATCTGAGCTGATTAACGGCAGGATAATTGGTGCTTTTTCTAGACATCAATGTAAACCATCAACTCTGTGTTAATAACTCTGGATTGGATCCCACAGATATAAAGAATAATGCAGGCCAGACCTTTACAGTCTCAGTGAAGCTTGCATTTGGGAACTTGTCCTTGTAATTATCTCGTTCACCTATATGCCAACATTAAAATGCAGTTGCCATGATTCACTCGTTTATGTGCGCTTTTTCTATTCTGGTCGCCAATAACGGATCGCACAATTACAGATCAATCTATTCAAGCAGTCTGCATGCATTACGGTCCATCATGTGTTTCTGTCCTGTATCATTACGCGCAGCAACAAGTTTGACCGTATGCAAAGCTGAGGTGCGAGTATTTCATCCCATGCGAGGAACAATCTCTGCTTTTATTCAGCAGATCAGTCACAGCGATGCGGATCCAGTGCGCTGTTAATGCACCACTGAGTCTCAGACGGGGGATGTTGGTGTTTATGCACTGCGCTTATTTTAAGATGGAGGAAAGTGTTTGTTCAAAATATGTTTAAATAAAAAGGAATTATCTACCAATTTTGACTCGTTTATGCGTGTCTTATTAAAGGCTATAAAATTCTAAATAGCGCCTTCCGTTCGTTAGGATTTAAAACATTTATACGATTTGGAACTACTTTGTTGTTTTTGTTGGGAGCGCAAAAAAAAAAAAAAAAAATACAACACGCTTATTTATATTTAAAAAATAATGGTTAAAAGGTATTGCAAAGATTTGGAAAGCTAAAAAAAATGTTTAGTGAAAATAAATCTAGAACTAAATTTTTAGAATGCACTTGCGTATTTTTTTGATGTAAACGATATGCATGTTGCCACTTCGAGCGCCGCAAGGAAGTGAAAAGGAAACTGTTTTTCTGTAAGTTTTTATTCAGTCCTTATCAAACACAATAACCTATTCAAAGTCTATTCGTTGCGTTTCCCATTTCCTAAATGCCATCAGGTGAATGTGTGTATCTATGACGCAGTTCTTGCATGGATGATCTTCAGCATGTGAAATCAGTTTTTTTTTTGCTGGTTTCCCAGCATTAGGTTTGGGGGCTGTTGGGAGGTTGTCATTAGCTGACCCTCACAAACAGCAGAGCATTGTTCTCCTCATTCCGCCAATTTCAAGCTTCACTTGTACATAGCATATATGTTGATTAATGACACTAAAAGCAACTGGGTCGTCCTACTTTAAAAAAAAAAAAATCATATTCATCATTTAAATCTGATATTTGTTGACAAAGTCAAGGATTTCTCAGATGCTGAGGATCTGCAGTGGAGTGACGAAATCATGGATTGGACAAGGAAAGGAAATGTTTTGGGAATATTCCCAGAGCTCATTCCTCTTCTCAGTTTTGGATCAACCAGACGTATGTGTGCTTTCAGAAGAAAGGGTTTGTCTGGACGTTGAATGGGCCCCTCAACCGGCCCATTATGTTTCTCTGGTCACCCCCGTGTCATCTGAATGGAACGCGTGGGCTTGTTGACAACTAATTTTCTCAAAATGTTCACATCTCTGTGGCTCTTCCTGCCCTGAAGGTATCTACATGCCGTAGACTTTCCCCCAAGACTTTCACTTTTAAATCGAATAGGCTGCATCTTCGACTCGAATTCACAATTAGGCTTTTATCTCGAACAGGATCTCTTTAAACGTTGTATTTCAGTGCTGATAGCGATCCCACCATTTACTTTTAAATCGAGTTAAGAATTAATCGAAAAGTGCAGACTTAATTTGACATTTTAACCGGTTGTTAGTTTTCATCTTAATATGCATGAATGAGCCAAAGTTCTAGAACGTGTCTATATGATGCCAATCCAGACCTAAAAAAAAACACAAATAGACGCTTCGCATTTTAGGTCACCCCATATTTGCGTTGAGTCTAATTAATTCTCAAGTGTGGTTAGTGGGTCTAAATCTTTGAATGGCCCCTGTGCTCTCGTCAGAGACCCTGATGGAATATAAAGGTTTTTTTCTTCTTTCATTCAGACTCAAAGAGCTACTCGAGCGTTCCCTGTAAGTGACGGAATGTAATGCTTTAAACAGGACACACGCTTGGACCAAACAAAGCACTGCGACCTAAGGACACTTCCAAATTATGCATATTATTTTATTTATTTTATTTATATTCATTTCGAACGTCATAAAAAGAATGCACGTGATCAGATTTGCCTGGAACACATCTAATAAATAAATGCACGTTGGTCGGTGACAATTGGGTTAGATTATAAAACGAGAAATGCATTGTTGGAAAATGATGTTTTAAAACAAATGTGATTTTGTGAAATAAGCTAAAATTTCTTAATTTGCACCCTGGATACACGTCAAGGTAAAAGACGTGATAATTACTTATTTATTTAAATCATGCTGTGATTTTCTTTATTTTTTTATTTTATTAATTAGCCTGACAATGGTTATACCATTAAAATATATCTTAAATCAAAATTGCTTCAGTGTTTTTGTCTCTCTCTCTCTCTCTCTCTCTCTCTCTCTCTGAAGACACCTATATTACTTGTCAATTAGAAATGATATCAATGTATGTATCATTAAAAATCCCGCCTATTTAATGCATTTTTGCATGAAACGCATTTCTGAAGAACTTACGTCACGCCATAACTATATTTCAAAGGTATGGTCCTACTGAGCAAATAAAATAGGCTACTGGATCAATGCGATTTAAGGAGATTCGCGAGCCGCAACTTCCAATGCAGGCTACGTTTAACATTTCCCACAATGGCTATCATATAGAAATCCAACCAATGAGGTGGTGCGATCAAACGCGTGGTGTGAGTAAAAAGAGGGTGTTGTTGCTCGTATGGAGTGATACGGGAGATGCTGAAGTGTGTGCTGCCCGGTCAGGCCATTTGATTGTAAATAAGAGAGTTCACACGCCGATCGAGTGACTAGAGGGAACAGGCAAACCATTTGAATCAGGTGCCTATCTCGCTATCGAGGAGATCAGAGCTCAGCCAAATGACATCTCCCTCTGAAAAGCCAATCTAATCGCAGGATGAGATTTCACTGTCTTTGCGCTCAGCCCGCCCAATTAACATAAGAAACACAGCGAGTCCCATTAAAACATGCAACAGTTGGTGGGCAGTTATGGCATTATCTGCCAACAACCCAAGTGCTGGATTCCCTCTGGGCAATTGTATCCCAACAAAGCCTGAATTATCACTTTATTTGCGATTGATTTATTGGTAGCCCTTTGCGTGTAACACTCGGCTCATGTAAATATAATTAATTACTTTATCAATGGATATAACAATGTGTAATTACAAGGGCTTTCCAGAAATGATCACATATGGAGTAGCTTAATTCACATATAGCCTAATTAATTACACAGTTTAAGTGTGGTGATTTGTTACCTTCAAGAGTTTATTTCATCTTGATTTAAATGAGTCTTTGATTTGTTGATACACTTTAGATCATATATTATTTTTGCTCTGCAAAACTTATTAACTTACTTGTGTAATGTCTTATTCATTATAGCGCATTATCATTTCTCATAACTGTTACCAAAGTTAAAATACATTTGTTTGAATGCATATTGTATAAAGCTGTAACAACGAACAGGTAAGTATTATAATTGATCCAACCCAGTCGCAAGGCTGGTCGTGACAATATCACGAAATTAGCACGAAATCTATTTATTCGTGTCAGAGACACGAATATTTCATTATTTCCGTAACTCCAGCACGAACGTAAAACTGCGATTCGATTGGATGCATCTTTTCGTGCTGGGTTCACGAAAGTCGAGTAAGAATCGTGTCAGTAGTGCAGTGCATTATTTGGTACATTACAAGTAGCTAATGTGTTAAACATTTGTAATGACTTATATATAAAAGCTTGACCAAAGTGTTACTCTGTATAACATGAATAATATGAACTGAGCTAAACATACTTGTGTGCACTTGCTTGTCATTCGCTGTTTATCGGTCTGATCTACGTTTAAGAAGACAAACCACGAATGGCAGGTAAATCAAGATAGCAGAGGTCTCTGTATTGATTTATGTGTCAGAGTCATTTATGTTCTATTGCTTTCTGAACAGAAACCGAACATGACATGACACAGATTAGCAGCTTTTGAAATTGCACCTGCCAACACATTATGAAGTTCATAATTCAAAGTATTAATGCGTAGTGACAGCTTGAGCTGTACAGTTTTACTATATCATGTCACATCATCCGTCTTGCAGATAATGATTCCCTATTTGGTCAGCCAGATATGTGAAATTACACAAATGCGGGATCGATAATTGGGTATTTTGCGTGGCTTCCTCTAAACATGGAATCAGTGCAACTGTAGATTAGATTAATTCATGGTCCATTTCATGAGACCCATGCACGACTTAAGAGGCGAGACATTAATGAAGGCTTTGTCGCAGGGTTAATGAATGCCTAAGATTCCATGAACTGGGAAATGTATAAACGCTTTTCTTAATCTCATGTCTCATGCACAAGTGCACGTGCAAATAAACATTATCAAGCTGGGAGAAGAAATAAAGTTCATTGTGACATCTGAAATATAATCTGAATAGCCCAGTTTTTTTTGGTGAATGATTCATCAAGTTTCGAAAACCAAAATTGGAGAGCAACATGATCTGTGCTGTATTCTGTCATTCATTTCTTGTTAATACAATGTATTAAATCATTGATGTTTTTAGTCTTATTTTCTCAACCTTTGTATCATGGCTCGGAAGATTATAGTAAAGTTTGCGCCCCTTTTCAGCCTAAGCAGGATAAGCTTGGAGTGGCCTGTCACCGTGGAAACTGCCAGAACAATTCAGTTGAAGTTTGAAGAGGTCAGCTTGCAGGGTCAACAACCCCAGCCTCTGCCTGTGCCTACTTCTGTTGAGCCTGGGACTTTTTGGGGGAGCGCTAGCTCAACCTAACCCTGGGTGGTAGGCAATTCTAAGACTGATATAAATTTTTTGAGTCAGTTTGCGGCCTAGGCTCTCCAGGTGGCCTGTGAAATCGATTTTAACCCTGTGACCCTGTCTTGGAGAAGCACGGTTGACAACCTGGGTGAGAATTTAGCTGGGCCTGACAGATTTGCCTCTCTGAGAGGGGGCGGGTGGAGAGAGCGTCTCTACAGTGATGGGCTGCGTTTTAGAAGTGGTCATTAAAAACTTATTAAAAGCTGGAACGGTTTGGAGAGGAGCCGGTGAACATGTGTATAGCCGATAGTCTGAAAAGCACAAGATGTTGTTTAAATACAAAAGATTTGATGTGTTACTTTGGGGGCGGTGTTTAGTCGTTGTTATGAAATCGTGAAATTGACTTTACAACAGTTATGACTTTCAAACTGCAGTGCTTTAAGGCATCATCTTGGTTCAGTAAAAGTTAAACGGCTCTTAAAATTAATTATGGTTTGTGCCGCCTCTTCTTTAAAAAAATCAGTGTTACAGTAAGGCACTTACAAAAAGTAAAATGTAAACAATGTATGTGTTTAAATGATTTTATTTAAAAAAAAAAATGCTTACTTAAATTTTAGGTGCAACTTTATATCCAGTTTTCCTTTTTTGTTGCCATGGCAACATAACATCTGAAAATGGCTTTATAACTCAAATCATACCGATTTGCATTACATCTGGAATATTAAATATGTAAAAATGTAATATATATATATATATATATATATATATATATATATTATAAGGTGGCAATTTTATATTAATTTGTACAATGCGATTCATATAGAATAATACATTTTGTATGTGTTTTTAAAAAAAATGAAGCATGAAGGTCCTATTTTAACCCCAACCCTAAATATAACCCTTAGTGCAGGTGCACAAATGAGATGCGAATCAACACACCAATAAATAAAATAGTAAGAGTGAGTTCATGCGTTAAAGCGCAATGTCTTAGATTTAGCTCAGCATAGCGTTAATTAATTTAACATGTTTGATTAAAAACTGTTTTTCCAATAGACCTTTATCGGGTTAGATGCCATACTGAGTTTAATGCAGATGAAAACGAGGTTGCGAGGGATCAACACCGTCTCATGACCAATTCGTACATATTCATAAAAGGTGGCAAAATCGTGCTAATTCGTACGTCTTCACTCATAAGATTTTGTGAATTTTGTATAAACCCCAGTGACGGGTAGGTTTAGGGGCGAGGTGTAGGTCATTCGTACTAATTCATACGATTTGATAACTCGTAAAATACGTACAATTAGCCACCTTGTAAAATATATACGAATTTCCGTGGCAGTTTTATCAAAGCGATCCCCGTTCACACAGATCCACAAAAACAATAAAAAACACTGTATTGCTCATGCCAGACCAGTAGGTGGCATCTCACTTTGTAAGGAAACTACGCAAACGCATAATATACATGCACATAGTGTCGCAGTTTCCATAAATTAATGATATAATAATATTATCCTTTACAAAAACATTAACTTTGTCCCCCAACATTTTGAGGCCCCAAACACGGCATTATCACCCATAAATGGCCAAACAGTCAAATTGTTAGTTGAAACAGTGTCTTGTTAACGCCTCTGTGCAGTCTTTACAAACTCGTGCACTGTTTACAGAGTTATCGCCATATTCAAAGTTTTTCTTTTTGGAATCGATACATTGTTAAACACCAGTTAAATCCGTCCATACTTCAGTCCAACACAGCCTCGTTTAATTCCTGCCATAAAAAATGGCTGCCCTGACTAACATTCTAATTACGAAATGGCAGAAGTGCATATAAAAGTGAATAGTGTCAACGGGTGTTGCGTAACATAACGTACCACAACGCAGTTCAACGTAACATATGCAACAACACGAAACAGAGGACTCGAGTCTACTCACTTTCAACAAGGCCAAGCTACATGTGGCCCTGAAAATCTGAGTCAACCTGTTGGGCGATTTATAATGATTTGGGCCGGTCACAGGGGAGACGGTGTGATCAAAGGACTGACTCTGAGTCGGGGCTCTTCTCTCGGGGGCCGATTCCATCTGTCACGTTTAACAGACTGAGGCTGTCTGCTGGCCACTCAGCGCGAGAGTGCGGCAAACTCCTGCCAGATTGGTGCTGATTGTATTTGATTGCATTTGAGTGCAGCTTCAGCGATGGGTCTAAGAGCTGGTATCATCCCATTTTTGTCACATCAACGCGGGGAAAAAAACGGGAAACACTGCCCTGAAACATTGGACCCTTTAGAAAGTCACGGGGGAAAAAGGCCTTTCTGCTGTTCAGAGAGGAGATAATACTCAGAGAAGGGCCTGAGTGTGTGATTGTCAGTGTGGTTATGACAGAAATGATCGGTGATATACTCATAGCGCGGGTGCAGAGCATCTCGTACACTTGTCTTTACTCCTGTTAGGAGTTCAAGCTGTTATTACACCGTCAGACTTGCTCGCGGCTGAGTGACAGAATGTTTGCTGGGTGTGTGAGTACGTAGGCTTGTTTACTTCAGCATAATGTCACCTTTGCCTCCATTTTTAGATTCATTAGCCGTGCCTATAGAGTAAAACCCACGTTTCGCCGCGTGGCCTTCATCGGCACATTTCCAGGGTGAAAGTGTTTCGTGTAAACATTTCTCCAAGGTTGTGAGTAAATGGAAATGTGGCCTTTCGTTTGCACACCTCAATAGCTATTGATGTTGCAAACATTAATATAGCAGAGATTCCATTTCCACAGCTTTAATGACGGATCTAAGTTCAGGAGAGGGAAAAGTTTTCGCGAATTCTAAGGGGGATGAAACTTTTTGAGCAATGTTTCCAGGCAACTTAATGTTAAAACTCATCAGACTAAAAGTAAGTACGAACCTGTGTGTAACAGTCGTGCAAGACAATGAAAGTCTTGATTGTATTCATTAGAAATTGATCGGGTGGTAAAATGTTTCTCTTTTAAAAAAGATCACAATTTGTGTCTTGCTTTAGAAATAATTAGATTCAAAGTCCAGACCTCAATCCCAGCTGGATAGATTTATTCTACATTCAAAGGAAAGCCTTTGGTTTAACGTTAATGTTGAAGTTCTCTGGAAATATATTGTATGTCAGAGAGATGTGCTTCGGTAATAACAGCATGACGTTGTTGTGTTCTTAGCAACCATTTGCATGGTTTATGAACATTATGAAAGGAATCATGTTTTGATGGCAAAAAATATCAATACCTGCCATCAATGTACACTGTAAAAAATGGCTATGATTTTAACAGTAAAAAACTGTGAAAATGCTACAGGAAAAATGGTTAACGGTAAATTCCTGTAAAATTTACAGGGAAAGACGTATACTGACATTCCCAGAATTCCCTGCATTGCATTTTAAATTTTGTTTGAATTTGATGTTTTTTTCTTGAATATAATTCTGTTTCTTCTTAGTTTTTTCTAATCAGTGATGTTTATTAGGGTTGTGTGTCACATGTATGTTTATTAGGGTTGTGTATGCATGAATGTTTATTGCATATTTCAGTTTATTGAGTCTCACCATGATGGTGTTTAGTGTTTGTGTGAATGACTCCTTTTATATATGTTTATATTCAAAAGCTACATGGGATGGGCTTTGGTTCATCATGTGACTTTCTCATCATCACTTGCATTGGGGCCTTTTAGTGTATTATAAAGCTACAAAACATATTTCAGTACTTTAATAGCTTGGTATATTAACATTATATCAGTTAATAAAATTACGGTATTTAACAGTAAATTTAACTTAAATCCGTAAAACCTAAAATGTTGTTACCGTATTTTTACGGTCACATTTCGGCAACCTCAGCGGCCAGTCTTGTATCGTAAATTGACAGATTTTTTTTACAGATTATGTCGTTTTTAATTCTGTGTTAAAACATAATGTTATAATGTTAAAACATTCATTGCATTCAAAATAAACGTTTTTATTTAAGTAATATATGTGTGTGCGTAGGTATATATGTAGCTTTTTTAATGGGTGTTGTAGCATGGTTCAATTTATTGATTTGATCATCAAGAGCGTTGTAAACCGGCTATGGTTTTGGATTTTGGGTTCTCTTTTGGTCATGTTGAGCTGTTTGTGTGTGTGTGTGCTAGTGTGATGATTAATGAGGTATTTTTGGCAAGTTGGCATTACTCATCAGTGCCATGGCAGTTTTGTTTCAAAAGTGCTGGTGCTGGAGAAAGAGGGATTTTAGCCCATCAGCAGTGTGTGATGTCAGCACACAGGACAACAAAAGACAAGTCCAAATCCGTGCTGTTTGCAGCATTACAGGGGCCCAGGATAGGCTGAACACAGGCCCTCTTTTCACAGGGACAAACATACCAGAGTGTGCACACACACACACACACACACACACCGCTGCTGCAGTGTCTCTCAGCAACATCAACACACTTTCTCTTCTGAGCCTGTGTGTGTTTTCATGTGTTCATAGGCAGCAGTAATAACCTCATGAGTAATAACTTATAATAGTCATAATTAATAGTAAATAATGACTCATTACTCTGACTGTTCACAAAATCCTGCCTTTTAATGGTACAATGTGTAATAAAGTGTAGATGTTAGTATTTCTGATCCCTGAAATGCCCCTTAATTGCATGAAGCTAACGTTTCATATTTAATTTGAAGGCCTTTAAATGATCAAAAAGTAAACATAACTTATTTTATCATGTAACATCATGTTCAAATGTGAATATCAAATATGATCATTAAGACTTTTGAGGAACGTTTACATCGCTTAATCGCTTATTGACACTATATAGCTTTAATTATAAAACTAAGCATTTAAACATTACCCAACATATATTATTAAAAAACAAAGAGTGACAACAAAAATTACTATCTGTTTTATGTAGCCTGTTAAACTAGTATAAACTAATACAAACTTTACAGAAATCAATCAATCAATAAATCTTTATTCATTTATTTATAGTGCTGTCAAGTGATTAATCATGATATATTGCATCCAAAATATTTTTTTTACTTTACATAATATACATATGCACACTGTATATGTGTATATATATATATATATATAAATGCAAACACAGGCATGTATGTATTTCAGAAAATAAAAAAGATAAAATAAATAGATATATTGTGTAGAAGCGTAATAAATATAAACACTACACACACATATATTATGTATAAATAAGCATTTATTTTGGATTGGATGAATCACGATTTCATTAATAAGTAAATTAATTAATTAGTGACAAATAAAACCATTAAAATTGCAATAGAGTTATTTATTTACTTGTTAAGGTCTTTAACAACACAGGTTTTTGCCATTTATCAGAAAAGAAACAGGTGGAATTTGAAAGAGAGAGAGAGAGGAGTGGGGTTTGAACCCGCTGACCCCATGACGCAAGCATATTGACTGCTCATTATGTTGGAACGTAAAAATGTAAAAACAAAATCAAAAACACAAGTGTTATGTCATCATAGACAGGTATGCGTGTCTTTTATTAATTCCTCATCCGCAAGTTGAAACGTTAACAGAATTTGCGAATTCAAACGTGACACAAACACACACACACACCTTTGTTTGTCTAGTACTGCCGTTCTGACACACCAAAGCCTCTCGTGTTTTTACTTGCAAATCAGGATTACACACTGAATGAAGATTTCTAATGGTGAGAAGGCAGAATTACAGTTAATGTGCCGCAGATTTACAGGAACGTTTCCTCAAATCCATTAAGTGTTCGCTTTACAGGAATAGTTAAGCATGCAAATCAAATTTAGTCACCCAAACCTGTGCACTGTTACTATTCGAAATGAATTTTTCAAGACCTATTACACAGCTCTTTTCCCATACAAAACAGTTAATAGTGGCTATAAATGTACACTGTAAAAAGTAATTTTTCAAAGATTATTAGAGTGCTTAGCTTCATAATATAATTTTTAGGCTTAGTGTGTTCCTTGCTGTATTTGTGAAAAGTAATACCGGTAAAAACCTACAGTTTTTTGTATGTTTGTTCATAATAGCTTTTTTTTGTGAGGAACTTTTGTGTTGGTTTTTCTAATAAATGAATGAATTAAACTTTTTGTTGAACATTTATGCTGCGTCAGGCCAAAGAGCTAAAATCTCATTGCTTCTACAGATAATAATCATAATAATTATAAACATTCAAATTAGTAAATAAAAGTTAGTGGACTACATTTTACAAGAAAATAGTATTTGAGTGTTTCCACTTTAAAATCGACTGTTTATTTCAGTGTGTTACGTGCCCTTTCTCACTAATTGTTAGTGAAATTCACTAGCAAAAAATGACACCGTTTTTTGTCGTCATTATTGGAGCGTGACATAATCATGAACTTGCATAATAACAGCATACAGGACTGAAGCGACACGAGGGCTGATAAGTAACGGCAGAATTTGTTTGTGCGATTAAATGCAGATTTGAATAACAATAAGAGGTCATCTTTACAATATACCAAGCATTTTAATGCTCGGGGTATAACAATATCACAGCGGCAACCCTGTAGACCAGGAAACCTACCCAGACCTGATTGACTCATGCCATAGCAATGTTTACCGGTTCCATTTCATTCCTTTTCTTTTTTTTTCTAAGCAATTAGAAACAAGAGATGGTCGCTGTAGGAGTGCCAGGGCTGTGCAGTTTCCGCTCATGTCGTTTGTAAAGGGCTTAACCCTACTCAGACCTGTTTATTTGCATCTCTCAGTGAGTTTTGCCCATCCACGATGAAGCCTCACGGTACTGTACCCCAATAAACCCAGAAAACACAGTCAGAGATGGCATGAACTGACTCTGAAGGACGGGTATTGTGGATGCTGCCAGTGCCCAACAAGCCCTCTTTATGATGGCAGGAATTATGATGGCCATGTTGGATATGTGAGATCGCTGGTGGCTAGCGAGATAAGTCGAGTAATTGTCACTTACTGTAACAGCGGCTCCCATTCATTAAGAGCCCGTGTCTAATAAACTACTGGAGGAAAGGAGGCCAGCTGTACTGTGAAGCCTCACACAAGACGGCTCTTTCTATGCAGCCCCAAACTTTGTCAAAAGGCGAAACTGTCTACGAGGCACTCTGTGATTCAACAGATATTCCAATAGAGGTTTGTCTTGGGGGAGCAAACAAGGGCTTTCTTTTGACTAAATAATAAATAATAGACTGCTCGAGAGGGACAGCAAAAACTGATATAGCTTCTTTTTTAGACTAGTTCCAGTTATGTCAACTGGAAAACAAACAATTCGAGGCTTGTTGCAAAACTTCGCTTTTTGCCCAAAAGTCAGGCTGCATAATTTGCAGCAATAGTTGATCATAAAGCTTTCCAGACTTGTAAAGGGAATTGTCCACAAAGACATATTTACTTAAAAAAATGAAGATTTATTTTAATTTATTTTTCAATTAAGCACATTTCCGTCCAAAACGGTTATTGCTGAAATGCCAAAATTACGATTACGAAATAGATTTTCTTTTTAATAATTACTTGTTTTAACTTAATTATCTGTAATCGTTTAAATTGAAATTTGTTAGACACCTTGAGAGAATTGCCTACAATTTTAATGTTGTATTAAATAAATGTTTTCAAAATTGATAATAATCAGAAATTAATAAAATTTATTTACATTTGTTGTTTTCATTGTTCGAGCATGAAAGACTTTGAAAACATAGAAATAACTTGTTGTCCCCAAACTTCTGAAAGGCGTTGTGTATTAGACTAATAAAGCCAAAGGAAGTTGACGAAACAAAAGAAAGAAAGAAGAAGCAATTTTAACAGCGAGTGGATATTAAAAAGCTACCTTTTATTAAAACCTTATCTTTCGAGTCATTAAGTCAGACTCGTTAGTTTACCCATCACCTTTCAAAATAGTTAGTATTTCCTGTTGTCGTATCTAACTCACCTCCTTATCACAGAATTCTTACATTCTCTCCTCTAAAGCCACACAAACCAGCTGCACTGAGGAATCCATGAATAGAAGCCCTCCAATTCCTCAACCCCAAATTTTTCAACAGTTTGGAGAATTTTTCGTACAGTTGAGTGAATTCCAGAGATACTTCAAGAGGAACTGTCCTCGAGTATGCTGACACTTGAATGCATTTCTAGTGTGACAGCTGTAGGAACCCTGTCGTTTTGGGGAGTCTTTGCTGGATCATGGTGGGCCATTGTGAGTGCTTCTCAACTTCCTGTCACTAAATGTCTAAGGGGGGCAAGTAATAACTTCTTGGAATGTAGCAACTCCTTGTGAACTATTTCCTTTCTTTTTCATCCACTGTTTGTTGCTTTATAAAGTTCCCCATTCTAACCTTTAAACTGACAAGATACTGACTCTCTAAATATACCCTAGGATCATTGCCATTCTATAAAATGGAAATCCGCTGCCAAGCAACCCATTTTACAAAATATTACTTTTTTAGCAACTTTACTTGCCTACAGCCAAGCAGCTAAACCTCATCCAGAGAGACGTGGGTCCATATTTGCAGAGTTACACCAATTTTGCAGGGACTCAAACAAGAACTCCCATAAGGATATTTGCTTGTTAGCGCAGACCAATTAAGACTCATATTTGCTCATACAGTTGTTAAGTTTCTCCAAGGACCATTGTGATTGGGGCCATACATCCCATTGTTTTCTGATAATTAATGACAGTTTGGTTTACTTTGGACTATACGGGGATATGAGTGTAAGACGGCTAAAAGAATAGGAGAGATATACAGTAAGCCACAATTCAAACACACAAGGCTCTGATGACAAATGACTAACTTTGGAAGGTCAGAATAAAAGTCAACACGAGAGAGCAGCTTCACTCCTGAATCCCTTCCAAAACTCCACTGAGGAATAAGTTTGAGGGAAGAGTTTTAGAAGAAAGTTGGATTATGGAATCCAAGAGGGAAGTGGGATTGACTCCATCTGTCGAGAGGGCCGACTTTAGCCCACATGCTGGATGCTGGCTCAGGAAGCTCTCTCACACTTCCTCCCGCAGTCCTCGACATGATCCTGGAAGGGGGAGTGTACCAAAAGGCATAGCCTCTATCTAAGGGTCTTTGTCCCAAGGGGGGGCGAACAGTGGGATCCTACAGGGAAGGAAACACACACCCCCTCCTTCAACAACAGCAGGAGGAGAAAGAAAGCACATTACATGCTTGAAAATCAGCCTGCTGCCATTATTTTAGTTACTAAACCAGTGGGGGGGGGGCACTGTCGCTTTCAGACGTGCTCTACAGGTCGTGAGTCGCAAGATGGGCGGATGAGATTTTCATTGGCTCACATCACAGATTTTGTGAATGCACCTGCGATTGTGCCTCCCTGCATTGTTGTGGTGTTTCGTCGAGTGTCACATATCGGTAATGGAAATGAGGCAATAAAACGAAAGGGAAGTTGGTGTCAGTTTCACCTGTGCACAAAAGTGTGCCACAAGCGTGGTATTTAAAGGAAAGTTGCTTTCAGAAAAACTTAATTACTACACTAGCCATTCATAAATTACAAGAAGCATGTGGATATGCAATAATAGATTTCAAAACAACAGTAGACACGCCTCTACAGTAATACTACTGCACATGCATACTTGGCAAAGATGAATAACAGTAGTTGATTTTCCTCTCTCTCTTTTTTTTCTAGTATTTTTTTCTACTCAAGCATGGCGGTGATAATTGGATTGTGTGGACACCTGTATGAGTGCAGTATATCCAGGGGATTAGAGAACTGGATGGGTGAGTCAACTCAAATTATTGTCATGTTAACCCGTACAACTGGCAGCCGCCGCCCCCCTAGTACTCACTAAAATAAGGTCCCAGTGGCCACAGAACCTGTCCAACTCCTGAACTAACTCTAAAGCAACAAACAGGTGATTTTTCTAAAGCTGGTGCATTAAATAGTTGCTTCTAAACTGTTTTGGTTCGAAAGCCTAAAAGTTCCAACATTGTTTCTTATGCAGAATTACTTGATTTCCACATTCTCAGGAAAAAAAGGGGTTGTCCTCGTAAAAGTACCTTTATAAGCACAACTTTGTGTCTTATATACTCCTTTAAGGTTCATAGTAGTATTTTAAGGGCACATATCACTAGTCTAAGAAACTAATATTGATGTTTGTGTTGTAAATAAGGTAGAAAGTTGCCCTTTTAAGGTTTCTGAATAAAATAAGGTTAAAATAAAATAAATAGCAATTTCCTAATTTGCTTCTCATTAATAGTTAGTTGTTGTTAAGTTTAGGTATTGGGTAGGATTAGGGATGTAGAATAGGGTCATGTAGAATTAGGCATTAATATGTGCATAATTAATACTAGTAAAGGGCTAATATTCTAGTAATATGCATGCTAATACGCTAAGACCCTAATTGTTAATACCTTATTAAGTAGTTTGGCATAATCGTTTATTATTATTATTATTATTATTTTAATAAAGAAGTGAACCAACAACCAACATGCAGAAACAACAGCATTAATCAGAAAGTTATATTGTCGTACATTTTACCTTGAAAAATCACACGAAAAACATTCTGGAAACAATGACTAATATCTATAGACTGTATATATTCAAGATGTAAAGAAGATGCTATTATGTTTTATTCAATGGTTGCACTACATGAAACCTTACAGTCAGTATAACATTATGCTTTTTTTGCAAATAGTGCAATTTTGGTTAAAACTGATTTGAAGTAACATGGTACATGCGTTTTACACTAGAGTGTTAAAATTACATCATTGAGCCAGTCCTAAACCAATACATTTGATGAGGAGAAAGAAAAGATGAGTGAGAAAGTGTTTTTTGTAACACTTTATTTTACCATTAGACCTATTAGTTGAATTACTAGAATATTAGCCATTTATTGCTGCTAATTAAACACATATTAAAGTCTTATTCTACATGACCTTTTTCTACATACCTAATTTTCCCCTCCTGTCTGCCATCACAACACACTTGTGACCCATTTTAAAGTCCCAACCATTCAGTTCAGAGCCTCCGCTGTAGATAAGCCGGTAGATGATCTTTTACGCAAAGTTAACTTTTATCTGTTAAGAAAGTCTAAAGAATGGTTTGATATCACATTTGGTCTTGGTGCACGAAGGATAAATGTCGGATGCTACTGCCAACAAGCCTTGTATAAGCTGGTCAGGGCGGCCATCGTTAGCAAGAGTTTGTAAACAGAGCGTAGAGTGTGTGGAAGGGGGGCAGAGGTGCTGAAAGATGAGACGGCAATAGTGAAACTCAAGCTGGTTTGAGCAGGAGGAAGAGGGGGCGCTTGTTTGACCACCGGGATGAGCGATGGCTCGACGTCCCGTCAGAAAGCACTGCCACGGCAACGCCGCGGATTCACTAGGTGTCGTCTAGGCAGGTAATTCATCAGCCCAAGCCGGGGCTGGGCCTCCCAAAACTTCCCATGGTCACTTCTGAGTGCGAATACGTAATGAGCTGGAGGGCTCCACATTTGCCACGGCTGATTAGACGAGAACAATGAGCCCAAACAGAACTGGCAGTGCTCACAATGGGGACTGGAAAGCCTCAAGGCGTTGCCTCCATATTTCTAGCGGAGGAAGAGAGAGAGAAAAGTGAACAAAACTGTAGTTTATAACTGTGTTCTCTGTTGTGCATGTACGATCCTTTGACTTGAAAGTGTGTATGTGTGGTAAGGTTGTGCTCAAAGCCTAAAGAATGATTGGGAAACAGTGTTTTGGCCTATTTTAATTAGCAGACAGAGAAATATATATTTAAAAAAAGAAATCTTTTGATAAAAGTAAAAGTGCTTTAAAATGATTAATTTTGATTAATCACATCCAAAATAAAAGATTTTTTTTTTTTTAAGTTTGCATAAAATATGTATGTGTCCTATTTATATTTATTATGTATATGTAAATGCACACATATGTATGCACACAAAAATATTTAAACGTATTTACATATCTAAATTTATATTTATATAATTTCTAAAATATGCAATATATATTGAAAAAAATATATTTCATATATAAACATAACATATACATGTGCATGTGTGTGTATTTATTTTGTAAGCAGCACTGATATGTATATATATATATATATATATATATGCTTAAAATAAAATAATCTTTAACTTAAATACAGCAAAATAAACTTAGTTTATTTCAACTATTTGCAAATGTTCATTTAGTTAACTTGATGTTTAATTAACTAAAATTGTAAAAAATAATAAATATACTTACTTATACAAATCAACATTTATAAAATACAGGTATATTTAAAATAAATAAAAATACTAAAACTTTTAAATTAAATTTAAAATTTAAAACACAAAACTAAGTTAAATAATAATAAAAAATATAAAATATTTTTAAAGAATCTAAAACATTTCCCAAAACCTAACTGAAAGATACAATTTTAGCATTAAAGAAGACTTGAATTTAGAAAATGCATAATTACATGTTTTATATTGGTATACAAATAACATTATTTGAAGTTATTGTGAGTGTGAAACCATTCTGGGTGTTGTGAGTTGTTACTAGGTCATTGCTTATGCGGTTGCTAAGGTGTCATGAGTGGTTATTACTGCAGTTGCTAGGGTGTTTACTCTGAGTTTGGTAGTTATTTACAAGCCCAATCAGAAGAACCCACCACAAGGTTTGTATATACAAAATTCTTTACTGCCAGATGAAGAAAATTTAGCAAATAGGCATCTGTTGCAGAATGAGGAAAGTTGACGATCGAAATTCCGGCGATATGTGTTGCTACTTGCCTACTTTAGCAAACTCCACTAACAACAGTAAAAAATAGCTTGCCCATCATTTAATTCCTAGGAAATTATTACATTCTTTTTGCACTGATTATTTGTGTGCAATATTAACATACTGTTTATAGCCACACTGAAATTAACAGTCCTTTTTTGACCAACCAAAAGCATGGTAATCTTAACTAAGCAATTTGGCCTGGAAAGAGATCAACGTCATTAGTGTCTTTTGTTTGACAAAGAGGAACTGGCTCGTGGAGAGCGTTCAATCTCCGCAGCAGGCATATCTCTTTGAACACGCTCTACGAAATGAGTTTCTCTATCAGTTGGAGGCCGTTTCGCTCTCCACTTTAAAAATTGAGATGATGGGAGGGAAGCCCTTGGAATATTTATTGGGAGGGGGGAATAAATCCACAATCCACCGATAATTTTCCCTTCTCGGTCACATGTTCTTCCTGGCCATGACTGTTTTTTTTTTTCTTTTTCCAATTACTTAACGGTATTTACATATTATTTCAATGTAGTGTGGCAGATACGCGCCCAGCAATGAGGCGCTGAAAGAATTCACGCTTAATTGTATTTCATAAATCATATTGGGAGCCCCTTCAGAATAAGCTCCCTGTAACAAAATGATAAAATGGCCAATTATGAGAAAATTCCAGGCTCTGTAATTTACTAAACACACTCCAGAGAGAGTCTTTTGAGGGGAAATATAGACTCCCTGTTGAATTGTTTTCCTTTAGAGTGGCTTTAAGTTATATTACTAAATAAATGCTAATTGGTTGTGATCATTTGCGCTTGTTTTTGACGGATCTTTACACACACAGCATCTGTCACTTTGACCGACTGACCTCCCCCCACCTCCATCAGGAAGATTGGACCCAAACTAGTGTTTGCAGTCTAAACTATAGGCTTTTAAACGCAAATAACTGAGGTGATAGCTAGAGATAGCAGCTCCATCACTCTCAGAGATGCTCAGATTGCTAATCACAGTATTTGTTTTAGCTTTTGCAGGTTCTGTCCAAACCTGTGGGCTGATTTCTCCTGCTTCGTGGACTCATGGAGGACCAGATCTTGAGACACTGGCGTCAGCGAACTTTGAGCATCAGCTTTGACCTCTCAGTAAATTCATATGCTGGATCCATGCTAAAATGATTGTGTATATGGAATTTACTAATGCTATTGTATTCTGCTTTACTCCAAAAGAAACTCGAATCCATTCCAAATATTGTAATGCAAGAAAACAGGTTATTTTTTAAAAATGATTAGTAATTTCACACATTGATGATAGATCAATGCAAGAATATTTTAAAATTTTTGTGGATTACTTCATTTCGTTTTTGAGATGTGTTGAATGCATTTTATATGATTAATTTAAAATAAATAAATAAATATATATAGATGTATATACTATAATGAAAATTAAAAGACATAGAAGCTACATAAACTACATATTTTGCAACCAAAAAATACAGAGGGGTTCTACTGAGACCATTTATTTGAATTGATTCATTCAAATGAAACAAACAACTGCACTTTTAAGCCAGTTTAGCCAGCCAGTCTTTGATTAGCTCATGTGTCTGTGAAGCTTTGATTGTCAAACAATGTGATAAAAGATGCTTTGTCATGCTAACTGGTTGAAAATGTATTTGTTGCTTTGTAAGTAATACTCATATGAATATAAATACTGTGAACTGCAGGCCTGTGACTTATGTTCAATAATATTGAAATAAATATAAGGTCAGTTCATTGTTTGTTTGTTTGACCTATCACAATTTTGGTATACACATTTATTTATTTGTTTTAAATTGTCTTAAATTTGTAAATATTTATATATGCAATTAATTATTAATAGCATTAAAATGCAAAACTTTTTGCATGCATCTTGGTTTTTCAAGGTTTTAAAACTTCCATACAAAAAAATGTTTAAATGTAATGATTCTTACAATTTAATGTGGTATGACCATTAAGTAAAAATTATTATATTTTTATTATTCTCATTGTTCATTATTTATTCTGTGAATTACGAAACTTTGTTTTAATTCTCCTTTTTGATGTAAGTTTTTATTTATCTTTTTTCCTCCCTAAATATTATGAACTAATAATAAATGTCATCATATTTTTGAGGGAAAATACACCATATGACATTTTAGAACCTAAACTATCCTGTCTTATCCTAAAATAACCAAAAAAATATCTGTTATTTGGAAAGATTTGCTAACATAATTTAGTTTCATGTATTTTTTCCCTACATATTTTGGTTGCACCACATGACAGAAATAGTTAATTATTAATAAGCAGTAATGCACACTTGTCTTTTTTTCCCTAAGACATAGTAATACATTATGTCAAATTATTTAAGTCAGATTTACTTTGAGGAATTTTTCATATTTCTAAATAAATTAATACATAATAAAAGTTCAAGAATCTTACAATTCAAGTAATTGCAACCCTTTATTGATAGACAACTTCTGAATAATGCAGAGGAAGTGTATACGCCTAAATATACGTTATCCCAGTGCCTTCTACTGCACTGCATGCAAATGAGTATATGAGTCATAATTAATCTTAGTGTAAGGCGTACTGTTGGAATACAATACAGTAAGGGAAGGTGTAACTGTAGAACTCTTATGCAGTATCAATGTGGCAGCCCTGCGGTGCTGAAACTCTGTCACGTTACTGTCTCTCTCGCTCTCGAATCTCCCAGGCCAGTGTTGTGCTCTCTGCATTCAACAGTCTCTTTATTTAAACACAAAGTGCTGTGACACGCTGCTCTCCATCAGCTTCCACTGCTTCCTTTTACCTCTACCTGCATTTATATTTGGGCACATTCTGGTGTTTGCGGTCACTTCTCAAGTACTATTGGTGAAAAAAAGAATATTACCTCGTGTAATTGATGGTTTTTGAGCAAGCACCAAGAGTCCATTTGCGACAGAGCGGAGAAGGTCCTGACAAACCTGAGCTCCATTCGTGTTTTTACCGTATTACACTCTACGTTTTCCCAGGTTAACACTGAATGTTATTAAAAACAAGTTGACCACGGGGTCAGCAAAAGAGCGGCCCATGAAAACAAACAATTAATTTGGCATGGAGGTGTAATGGGATGATCTCCCGGCAGGGCCGGATCCATTGTTCGTCTGGAATTAACCGTGGCAGGTCATGTGTCACTGGGTGCTGACCTCGGTCCATTCACTAGCCCACACTTGCATTAGCCATGGCCCGGCAAGGGGTCAAACACAGTTACAAGCCAGCCAAACACCCCTCCCAACACACATGCACACAAAACACACACTGCCTTCCAGTTCCTGGCCACTTCTAACCACGGAAGTCCTTGCCAAACAAAGGCATACCGTTACCAGGATGGGATATGTATTGCTGTGATGACATTTCTGCAAAAAAAGATTAGGTTGCGTTTTGCACATTTTGCGACATTTAGCTATTGTATGTATTGCTGTAGAGATTAAATATCCAGTAAGTGGCGCTAAAATCATGTTCAGATTTATCCGAAAAGCCAAACATTAATTTGACTGGTGTTTTGCAGCAGTTCGGAAGTTATGTAGTTAGTTTAGTGGCACTACATAATTTAACTAAACTGTAAATTTAGTGTTATCGGAAGAAGATGGATGTGAGTCTAGTTTTATTGTGATGTTTGTTGTAAACAGCACAGCAAATTAGAAATAAAATATCCAGTGGGTGGCGCTCAAAGTGTTTTATCTGAAGCTGATAAATGTGAATCTGCAAAAGTTAAATTATGGCGCTTGTTGTATGTATCGCAAAAAGTTTCAAAATTAGTGCTAAAAGCATGTTCAGATTTATTTGAAACTGATATGAGTATGCCGGTATATTATTATAAATTGATTGTTGTTCGGAAATTAAATGTTTGGCGAGTAGTACTAAAAAAATATGTTGGGTTTTATTCGAAGCAGATGCATGTGAATCTGGTAGTGCCTTATTGACATCGTGGTTGTACATATCACGCTGTTCGGAAAAAAAATGTCCAGTGGGTGGTGCTAAAAGGGTGTTTGGTTTTATCCAAAGCATATTTGGAAAAGTGAAATAATGTTGGTTGTTGAATGCATCATGGAAAGTTTGAAAATGAAATGTCTTATATGCTAAAAGCAAATTCAGATTTACAGATTAGATTCTAGGAGCATTTTATTATGTTGGTTCTTGTATTGTTTAGAAATTAATTTAATTAACGACTGGCGTTAAAGTCACCTTCAGATTTATCAGAAGCATATAAATCTGTCAATGTTTTATACATTGTTTTTGTATCGCAGCAGTTGAAAAAATTCATGTTTGGTAAGTTTGGAAGCCAACACAGTCTCACGACAAATTTGTACGTATTTGTACAAGATGGAAAATTTGTGCTAATATGTGCTTACTCGTATGATTTTGTGACGGGTAGGTTTAGTGGTGGGGTAAGGTGTAGGTCATTCGTACAAATTCATTTAAATTGGCAACTCGTAAAATGTGTACGATTTAGCAAAGTGATGTCGTATGAATTTGTACGAATTAGCCACCTCTTAAATTATGTACAAATTGCCATGAGACTGGGCTGTTGAAGCAGATGAAAAGATGACAGTTTATTATTGCAGTGGTTGTCATAGGTATGGCAGTAGTTAGTGAAATTGGCAATGAGTAACGTTAAAAACCGTTATCCGAAGTAGATGAACGTGAATCTAGCAAGTGTTAATTATGCATTGCGCTAAGTATTGTACAGAGCCCTGCACATGACAAACAAGATAAAATAAATAAATTGCGCACAATATATTAATTCGTTCCCTCATTTTAAGTAAATAGTGTGCATAATTGACTATATTGACTATATTGCTATATCTCATTCCCAACTCGCAATAAAACCCTATTAAAGTGTCTCTGTCCATAACATAACATAGCAGCAACATGTTTATGAGAATGCGTACGCAGACAGGAAGTAGGATATAACTAATTATTATTTCTTGCGCACAGTTTATTAATTTATTCTTGCATGTCATGTGCCGGGCTCAATAGTACTGCAACAATTTAGAAATAAAATGTCCAGTAATTAATTAGTGTTAACAATGGCTGAACCAGGTGTGCTACTGAGCAAGTTTACAGTGTCACAAAAGCCATACATATGAAACAAAGTATGTGTTGCAAATGTTTTAATGTATTATTTAAACTATGCACTACAGTGGTCCCACTTTATATTAAGTGTCCCTAATACCTGTTTATCTAGATGTGTATGTAGTATGTAACAACAGTATAAGTACACATTGCTACATAATATCCACAGCTGTACTATATCTGTAACTACACACATGTAACAACCCTCAGAATGGTGTGTGTAAGTACAAATGTGTAACAGGACATTGGTAACAAC
>JAUCNO010000460.1:3730051-3741748 GCA_032353835.1 Enteromius viviparus
CAGGGGGTGATCAGGGGGTGTAGTTGGGTAGGTTTAGGGATATGTAAAGTGGGTGGAGTTGGTGCACCTCTGTAATACCAGTGTATAAACACGGTAACTCCTCAGGAACTGCCCACTTAATATAAAGTGGGCATTTTGGACACCAACCACAATTTATATGTAAAACCTAACTTACTGTCAGCTCATGTGTAACATCAGAGTAATTACATGCTAAAACCATAGCAACTGTCTATTTAATATAAAGTGTAACACTTTATTTACCAAAAAGTGCTGTTAGTCCTGTTACACATTTGTACTTTCACATACCATTTTGAGGGTTGTTACGTGTGTGTGTAGTTATATTAAAGCTGTACATACTATGTACTGGTGTGTACTTACACTGTGGTTACATACTACATAATACACATCTAGTTACTATGGAAGTACCAAACTACTAAGTACTACTATGTAGTGATACCAAAGTTACTTTTACGTATAAGTACACTTTACAAAAATATTTTACCCAACAAGTCTAGCTTGTCATCTCTTTCTGTGAAACTGACGATGCCAATATGTCCATGACACCTTTAAGTGAATCATCACTTTGAAAAAGTACATTTATTTATAAGTAGAAGTCAACTAGCGTTCAGAGAAAAACAGTTTATCAGACAAATCCGCCACGGGCCACCCATCATGTTGGCTTTATGTTGTCCGTATGTTATGTTGCTGTTATTTTGCCATCTCCCTTAGGCACGGCTCAAAGTTGCTGACTTCATTTACCTCCAGTCACCCGAGGCGTGAATCGCTCCGGCTCATGTGGGGGGGTAGTCAGAGGTGGTTAGCGCGCGAGTACACCTGACAGATGCGCAGTGCATCTGTGGTATGTCGAAAAACATCTGATCCCATAGCCTCGGGCCACAGATACCGCAGAAACGTGTTGTGTGTGTGACAGACAGTTATGCAAAATGATATTCGTGCTGCTAATCCCACTTAGCATACATCTGGGATGTGACTGCCAGTGTTTGTTGTCTACAGCGTTTCACAGGTATATCATCCATATTTAAACATGAGCAAACAACAGCTGGAAGTTGACGGTACAGGTCCTCCGTTGTGATGGCCAGACTTCAGAAGCCAGGAGCCTCTTTCTCTGTTAATTGATTGGGTGTTGAGTGGGCGGAAAAGGTTGGGCTGAAGCTCCAAAGCGCAGCGCCTGAATTAAAACTTCAATCCCCCATGTAAGACTCAATTTCATCCGTGACCCGGCATTATACAAATGAGCAGGGAACTGATAGGTGCCTTCTCTGTAGATGGAGTCCCTGAGCTGTAGGCCTGTGATGGGGGAAGGGGATTGACCCTGCTGTTCATCTCGTCTCTTTCAACGGCCGAACAGCAGAGAGTTTTGAAGGATCCCTTGAAACACTTTCATTTTGTATGGCGTCAACAAGACGGCAGGAGTTAAATTATCTCTCCCTCGGAAGGTTTGATGGAAAGAACCTTGCAGGAACAACCAGAGAACAAGTTTATTTCTCAGATAGCTTAGGAGACTTTGTTCTTAAGCTTGGACTATTTTCACTCTTGATCGAACCCTGAATGAGATTCATGTACTCTCAGATATAAAGCTGTCTCTGGGCTAGTATGTATGAATATGGGTACTAATATGCTACTTTTAGGGTACATAAGATACAAAGGTGTACTTTTTAAAAAGGTACTACCTCAGCAACAACTTATGTAGTGTGCTATTTGACTCCATCCCACAATTGTGTTATTAATGTGAATTTTACTGGCAGCTGTTTACTACTGTTGCTAGGTAACAACCTAGATGCTATCTTACGTTTTTTTCTTTTTTTTTTTTTTCATCTGCCAGAAGACTGAATTGGTTCAACTTTAACATGACTTACAGCAATGGGAAATGCATGATATTATAATAGGCAAATTATATGTCATTAATAATGGTTCGTTTCCACAAATTACTTTGGACTGCCTTCAAACCACACTAGAGCTTTGGGAACAGACCCAAAAATCGCTAGCATTTTAAATAAATATATTGGCAGCTATAGGTTTTCATTTATAGAAGTCATTTATACCGTTTGAGAAAATGAGTGTGATATTAAATAATTGTGTATTTTGATTTAGGCAAATTATATACATTGAATTGTTGCATTAAACTGTTACTTTATGTATGTGTATGTAGCATTATATCGTAAATGAATTAAAAAAGTAAATAAACAAAAACAGTAATATTGTGAAATATTGTTACAATTTAAAATCATTGTTTTCTATATGGATTTATTGTAAAATTAATCAAACTTTATTTTTTTTAGCTTAAAATGCTTTTTTTCCAAGTGAAAATGCTGCAAATATTAATTGTTAAATGTTAGTTCATGTTAATTATTGCATTAACTCATTTTAACAAATTAAACCTTGTTTTTTTATAATAATAATAATAATACTTTACACGCACACACTTCAGATTTATGTGATCCTAGAGTTCAGTCTAAAGTTCCCAGGATATATTTGTAGCAATAGCCAACAATACATTTTATGGGTCAAAATTATAGATTTTCCTTTTATGGCAAAAAAATCATTTTGATATTAAGTAAAGATTCATGATGTTCCACGGAGACATTTTGGACATTTTTAGTACACATTAGTAATAAGCATTGCTTAACCTTAAAGGCGATTTATCAATATTTAGATTTTTTTTTTGCCTCATTTTCCAAATTTTCAGGCAAATATTGTCCTGTTCTAACAAACCATACATGAATGGAAATCTTATTTGTTTTTTCAGATGATGTATAAATCTAAATTTTGTATATATGTAGTTATTATATATAGCTACACTTTGTTAAAATTTAAATGCAAAAACATAAATGCAACACTGATTCCGACTTTAACCGATTGAAGAATAACTGATCATGTGATCATTTTCTTTACACATCATCCCGCAGCAGTGGCTCCAGTGCCATTCGGAGGGGCCATCATGAATTGATTCAGTGGCGTGATGACTGGGCATATTCTTATGGCCACCGTGGGATAGGACGACGTGAACAGTGCAGACTTCATAAGAGCCCACACAAGATGTCTGTCTACTCTTGACTGAGGAATTGTTCGTTCTATGAAAACTCTCACAGCACCAAACTGTAATATCACTGCCAGCCGAGATCTGATTTGTTGTTTGGAAACACTAATGCTTTTGCCTTTGCCAGTAATGAATGTCTCTTTCAGGTTCTGGTGCTGGACACAGACAGTTTGGATTGTTTGTGTTTAAATGTTCATGATATTTCAAATACAAAACTGGCAGAAGCGCAGCCTGTGTTGGTAGGTCAAGGTATCGTTCTCTCAGTATTGGCATTGTGTCGTCTTCCCTGGAGACGGTTAAATCGGTCGCTTAGAGAGAGTCATGTCACAGGAATCTTTGTAGTCGCTAGATGATATCTGGGCTGCAGAGAACTACTTGCCTTCTGGCGTGGCCATACAAACTGTATGAATGGAGGATGTCTGGACTCTGATCCAGTAATTTGAACTCCAAATGGACAACAGCAACAAGTCATCCAGAAACTCTGCTTGTGCCCCTGAAAACTGTGTTGGGCAGTAACCACTAACAAGTAGATACACTTACAGAGTGTACATTGTTAAAAAAATTATAGTCAAATTAATAAATTCAAGGATCTGCCACTATACAATTAAAATGGAATTAAACAGTGAAATGCATCAAACCTGAAGAGAAAAACACCCAAATTATCCCCTAAAATTCAATAAAATAAATAAAGTATATATTCACAATATATATATATACTTTTTTTTTTTAAGATTATGAGATTAAATTATTGGTTTTATCACTGCATTAAAACTATTTTTTACTACTTTTTGTGAAGTTTTTATAAAATAACATAATTAGTTGCATACATCAATGTTTGGACAGAAAAGCTCCCAAATGACTATAATTCAATATAACTAACTTGTATTCTCAAAATATTCAGTTGCATGAATGATAGTTTAAAAGATTAAATAATTGGTTTTACACCGTTGTGTAATTATCATTTAATTATTATTTAATAATATATATTTACTTTTTACTTAAGTTGACAGAATATGCAAGATTAAAATAGATTTTAAATACAATGAATTGTTTACATTTAATAATTTTGTTTTGTTTTAATTCACAAACATATTTGCATAATTAAATAATACAATAATTTTCTCATAATTTAGAGTATTTCTACATAATGCATGTAGCATATTGTTTAATGGACTTTGTTTGGAAAAAAAATAAAAAATAAAAAAAACTTTACTCTGAAATTATACACTGAAAATATTCATTAGTACAAATGAGAATAATCAGTAAAAAAGTGAAATACTGAGAAATAATACAATGCTATATACATTATTAGAATTAAATTATAATTTTATGTGCGCTTTTTCATCTTGTTTTGAGGTAATTTTGTACTTTTGAGTGACCTTTTGAGTCAATTTTGAGTGACTTTTAAGTGAATTTTATGCCATTTTGCACTGTATACACTACATTTTTAATGCAGTTGAAAGACCTTAGAAATTCACAAATGGTGTTTTTTTTTTTAAATCTATCATGTTTAAGATTGTACAGACCTAACACAGTTATAACACAATTCTAAAATATATTTCTTGTTTGCATTTCGAAGACCTTGAGGAAGGTCATAACCGAAATGTCTTTTAGCCAGGACTGGGTTTGCTCCATACTTCTGTTTGATTTCCCAGTTGGAGTCAAAGCTCTTTTTGTAAATGCATAGAAAAAAAAGCCAAGCGCCAAGTTTGCACATTTTGGAAACATAAGGATTGACTTCAGTGGGATTAAGCCAAGCTCTCAAAGAGAGTCATGGGAGTGATTCAGCAAACATATGGCCACCCAACCATATCCAGCATCTGCAATTCCCATCCCATTCAATACCAGAATCACATGGGATTATATTCTTGGAACAACAATAAATATACTGGAAAAATATTCTTTCTTTTTGGTCATGTTACAGGTATCCCTTTAATTTGATCACCGACTGGGTGCCAAAAACAACAGCAGGTGCAATGTTATGGTAAGTCATAAAATGTTTCATACATAGCAATGGCGTCTGTAGTCTGAAAGTAGACTAGACTTTGGGAAGACAGTGAATGTGTTCAAATTAACAAAGCTGTAAAGAATGAATCGCACTAGAAATAAGTACCTAAAGTGTGAGCTTGCATTGCCATTTTTAGTTTATTTGGTTATTAGATAGCAGTTAGCTATCTCAGTCCAAAATTCTAAATTAGAAGTGCATTCTGACCAAATAGCAAAATAAAAGAAAAAGAAATGTTAAAATAAACCAATTATTTACTGTTAGATCAAACCAAATCACCGATCTACATACTTCAAATGTGGCGGCACAAAGCGAAAAACAACTAATGTCAAACCTCAGTTCAGATTGGCAAGAATAAATAAAGACAGTTTTTTTTTTATTTTATGGCAAACAAAATCCATGAGTGAGGTTGTGAGATGTTTTAAAACTCGCTTGCATTGAGTAGAGCACCACGATGGTCAAACTGGGTAGACTCGACCCCAAACAGAACTTTTAGGTCCATTAGAGAAGAATGTGGCTATGAGTTCTTGTGATATAAACCATGCAGGGAACAACACTCACCATCCTTGCCTGTCATTCACCCACGCCATCCTTGAGCTCCCATTCATGGAATCTCTCTAATGAGAGTGGAAATGTCAGCTATGATACACTCGGAGAGAAGAAGAGAAACAGGGCATTGTACAAAGAGCTTTTATGCGGCCTGCCTTGTGTTTCCTCCACACTTGTATTCTAGCTGCTTTGTGACTTGATTAGTGGATCCTCTCACACATTCTCAGATGTGGAAAAGAGAACAATTTGCTTGGGGATTATTTTTAGTAAAGCCCAGTCGGCCTGCATTGTTTGTTGTGCGGTGGAGTAGTGTGTTGCCCTGAAATGCGACGGGGACTGGGCTGGGTATTGGAATAGTGTCAAACTATTTAGGAAAACAAGCAAACATGTGCCAAAACCTGTTCATAAAACCTGAAGGTCTATATTCCATGTACTATGGTATTGTCATGCTATCCGTACTACAAAGAAAAGCATGATATGAAAAAAGATAATATTGTCACTATAAAATACTACAATAATTTCCAAACTACTACAAGTAGCCTACCATGGGCTTTTCTACTGTAACTGGTCCTACTCAAACCACTTCAAATGGGATTTTAACCAAATACAGCTTCCCACCAAGCAGGCGTCCTAACAAGCTAAAGACCTGAGTCTCTAGTCTAAATCATTACTGTGCCTCTTAAAGCCAAAAGATTTGACCTGCTCAGCTATATTACACTCACCCTACTAAGCCGCACTACTTTCCCGGGTCACGGCACCAATGCAACTGGGCCTACTTGCACCAACAAGAGTGGGATTTGAACCAGGGTCAACCAGTAGGAGAGGCACATGCACAAACAAGGATGCAGCCCATGGCATCAGCCAATAATGCAACACTTTGATAGAAGGGGAATGAAGTTTACTCAAACCACTCAAGGTTGGCTGGCATGGGAGACATTTTACCAAGCTAAAAACAACATCTATAGCATTTATCAATAATACATATCATAGCCACAAATATCTCCTGTCTTGTTTCACTACCTTCCGGGTCACTGCACCAGTTTAACTGGCCTACTTGTATCGATCCAAGAGAATCCAAGAACTTTGGAAGGTAGATGCACTAAAATGGATGCAAAAGATTGCAGATGCTAGCATCGTTAATGCACCTCCTGAGGTGTGGGGAGTGAGATTTACCTGCATGACTTCTACTAGCTGACCTCTATTACACTCCCTCAAAACACCATCTGGGTCACGGCACCAATCTAGCAGGTCCTACTTACACTGCTCACTGCAGGATTGGAAAGATCCCAGTGTCTAAATTACAGTCAGTCAATAATGTGCCATTTGTTGCTAGGGTACCTTTTGAGGGAATAAGAGTGAGGTTTACCTGAACACCTTGTACTAGTTGGGACTAGTTAGCAACACTATCACCTGGATCACGTCACCAATGTAACCGGTCATTCTCATAACACTCTGAGAGGGATTCTAATCAGTGTCAATCACTATAGTAGCTAGTCTCTATTACCAACAAACCCTTAAAACTCAGTACCACCTAGATCACAGGACCGGTATAACTGGGCAAACTTGCTCACCACTGGTGAGAGTAACGAAGATGCAGTCTCTGTTGTTTGCTGCTATTGCTCTTTACCTGTAAAGCTTTTACTAATTGGCCTTCGTTACACTCAACCTCTTAAGGCTCACTACTATTCAGATCACGACACCAGTTTAACTGGTCTTGCTTGTATTGCTCTGAGTGGGATTCAAACCAACATCAACTGGCATGGGCAGCAATAAGTTTTCACTGGCAACCAAGGGATGGTTCACAATTTTTGAATTTCATTTTTTGATGATCTTTCCTTTTAACCTTATACTGCTACAGAAAATTCTTAAGCTTTTAAACTACGTCAATGGCTAGGATGTACACATGGGTTACATAGTTAATTAAGAAACCTCAACTCTAAATCCGTTAAGTATGATCAAATTACTCCCTCTAGAGACTCGCGAAACAAAACTATAAGATAAAAAACCACTAAATCCAGAGTAAAAATGACCATAATGACAGAGTTGTCAAAACGAAGTCTCACGATTAGTATTAAATAAATGAACCTTCTTGTGACGACCGTGATGCACACTGCTCGAATCCATGTGAAGCTCACTGTACGGGGCTCATTGTTTGAGAGCGATGAGTGAATGCTGGTAATGGAATCTGCTTCCAGTGATTCCTAAACTACAAAGAAGGAGAGGTGATCTTAGGTGTAACACTGGACATGATCAATCACACACAGACAGTTCCCTCAGGACAGAATAGAAAGGTCCATCCACCTGTCTCAGTCATCAAGATACCGTAACACATTCTGTGTGAGCATGGGAGAGATTTTACACCCAGTTGCTGTTCCTCATCATAATAGAAAAATAGAGTACTGGTGTATATGCCACACAGAATGTCAAAGGAAAGATTTGGAATCCAAAAATTTTACTAAAATGTAATACCATATAGCATTTAAAACAACCATTTTCTATTTAAATTTATTGAAAAATGCTACTTAGTCCTGTGATCAAAGTTTTTTCGCATCATTACTCTAGGCTTCAGTGTCACATGATCATTCACAATTTATTCTAGCATGTTATTGTTAAGTGTTGAAAACAGTTACTCTGCATCAATATTTTTGTGGAACGATTACACATCTGCAAAAGAAACCTTTTGTTTACCGTCACTTTTGATAAATTTAATGTACCCTTTGAAATCTCACTGACTCCCGACATTTGAATGGTAGTGTATGTACTTACATGTTTATATATTGTACAATACATACCTTTATAAAATATCTATTTGAATAGAGAATAATAGTATGTGAATAGAAGCATCGGTTTAGCATATCAGGACAGATCTCACAAGAATCACATTTTTTATGTGGTATGTCTGTTATGATGTTATTATGATTGTGGTTAGGCTACTTTAAGCCTCAGACGGCACGCCTACAATTCATTCGCTGACTGTGAAAAATCATTGCGTGATCATTTTCTTGATCTCGATCACTAATGTGATTGACTGATTGCCTTTACGCAACTTTGAGTGATGTCTATGAAATAAGAAGTGTTTACAACTTTGGATGGAGAGCGGAGTCGGGCGATATAAGCAGCGTATATGCCGACTTGTTATATACATACTCGTCTTCTTTTGTGGTTTTCCCAGTGAGCTGGAGGTGAAAAAGTTTTCTGTTTTGGAAGTGAGACCCAGTCTGAGTCTGAGTAAGTGGCTGGATTTTCAACACAATCAGTCCCACGATAGTGTTTCATGCTCACCCGGTTCACCTGTGCTGATGGATGAGCGTGGAAACAGGCCAGGTTGAGTGAGTGAGAGAGACAGAGAGAGAGAGAGAGAGAGAGAGGACACATGGGGGAGAGGAGGGGAAAGTTCACCTGTTTGCATTTGACTTCATCTGCCGCCCACTCTCGGCCTCCCGCTGCTCAGTATAACATACTACTGTCACTTTTAGTGCTACTCCTGCAGTACATAGTAGTCATACTGCACACAGTATGGACATTTTCTGCTTACCAAAATTTTCAAAAATGTGCAGATTGGAACATTTAGAACACACTATATGCCATAATGCAGTGTGCTTAACAGTGGCAAACAAACCAAAGCAACTCTCTTTGTTAGTTTTTTTTTAAAGATATTGCATTTAAATCAACAAAACCAACTGGTTTACATACTAACTCACATACTTCTTACAAAACAGCAAGTATGCACATATACAGTATGTACTGTAGAGTATATACTAGTACAACAATAACAGCAATTTATTTACTAACAAAAAATATTGGTAGATATATGTATTTTTGGTATAAACTAGTGCTGTCAAATGATTAATCGCAATTCCAAATCCAAAATAAAAGTTTTTCTTTACATAATATATGTGTTTATGCTAAGTTTATTTATTATGTTTATATTAAAACACACACGAACAGTATATATTTTGATAGTATTACATATAAATGCATTTATACATTTTATTTTCTTATATTTGATATTATATCTAAATATATTTAAAATATAAACAGAACATGTTTTCATTAAGTATATACAGTACATGCATGTGATTGTATTTATATATACTTAATAAATATACACAGTACATACAAATATATTATGTAAAGAAAAACTTTTAATTATTTGACAGCACTAGTATCAACATATTATTGGTGTATGTGTGGGTTTTTTTCAATCAGTAAGCAGCATACATAATATACTGTACCTTATAGTATGATGTAGATGGTAAAAAGGATTGTAAACAAATTAAACATTTTGTAATAATAATAAACTTATTTAACAAATTGTCAGTTAGTAAAACAATAAACCGATTTCAATCATTTTGGTAGCTATAGTGTCTCTACTAGTTAAAAAATGTGGAATAAGGAAGTTTATTTATTACATAATTTTATTTTATTTATTTATTTATGTGTGTGTGTGTGTCTGTCTTTTGCTCACCAAATTTGGATTTATGTGATGAAAAATACAGTAAAACTGTTTTATATTTTTATGATTTTTAAATGTAATTCATTCCATTAAACATGCAAAGCTGACTTTTCAGCAGTCGTTGCTCAACACCTGACACACACAAACAGCAACAATCAACAAATATAAGAAGAAAAGCTCTCAACACACCACAACGAATAACTAATTAACAATAATGGCAAAACAACAACAACAGTTTACCAAAAGTCAAACAGCAAAACCATAAAGAATAACCACATCATTTATTCATGCTGCAGTCCATGACGGGAACTTCAATTTAAAATTCTTTGTTCAGACAGCTGTATTTGACTAGCTGTGGGTTTTCAGTAATTCACATGTCTGTGAATTTTTTCTATACAGTTTGTGTTCTATTTTGACCCTTTTCTCTCACTGAACCCTGGCCTAAACTTGCCTGTCTGACAAACATCACGGCAGGACTGACCAAGCCACCTGAAAACCTGCACAGGGTGTTTTGGAAAGCTCTAGGCCTCTCATGCCTGTTGTTACCTGTTTCGAATAAACAAACCCCATGGGCAGGCTGAGCGGGAGTTTGCCGCTGCGCACCGCGCTCGCACACTAAGCAAACTATCACCAGGTGTGCACGCATAGAGCCGATCTTCCGTCAGCGTCCTGTCATGCAGAAGATGTTTATCCAATTTGTCAAGATAATCTTTCCTCAAACAAGGCCTGGGCTGAGGCCTCCCAGCACACACACAAACACACACACACACAATGCGAGACTGAAATACAAGTCGTCTCCTCTAACTTCACTTCAGAACTAAAAGTAATTATATGTTCCTTAACGGAATTATCCGGCATTTCCCTTCACTTTGCCCGCTTTCTCCACCACATTTTGGATCCGCTTCATCCATCCTCAGATAGATCATCCGGCATCTTACACAAATTTAGACTCTTAATGGAGTTGCAATCTGTTTATTTTCTCCCTCTCTGGATTACCGCTTTATTAATGATGTCAGTTCTACTGAAATCTGAAAAGGCATGCAAATTAGCATAAATAACACACGTGTCGCACATGCTGACAAACTCTTAAATTACAGCGTAAGCAAAAAATCCTCAAGCTGATGATTTTATAATGGATCTTTTCATTTGCCATGGTGTGGATTATTTTAAACGGATTTCAGGGGAATATTTACGTGTTTCGTGATTCACAAACTTTATATTTAGCAAGGGGTGTATTTATCAACGGCTATCATCTTAAATAATAAGTGTTATACTACAAGCCTCTTAAATGATGTGCGCTATAATTACACAGCTGTGGCACATTTGAGCTTGAACTTTGTGACAAGATCTATGAACTTCATGTGGGGTGTTTTAGAACTTGACAGAGGAAAGAAATTACTTGGAAGTGATCCAAGGGACTTGCATTTCTGTAGTTTGTTATGTTGCGCACTTGGATTACGAAATTATTGATAATTTAAGGCACATGATATGCAAACACCCTGAAAACAAAAATAGACCTTTATGCTATGATATGGTTAAAGATATATAAATAAATAAATAAATACATTCATACAGAAATTAACTTAAATTAAATTAAATTAAATTAAATTAAACTAAATTAAATTAAAT